>CAEFZX010010526.1:0-83747 GCA_903066825.1 Alfaro cultratus
TAATTTTAAAATATTATTATTTGTTTTTAATAACCCCTGATGGATTTAAGTGTGTTTAAGATAAAAAAAAAAAAAAAGAAGAAAAGAAACATGAAACGAAAATATGATATATAGAAAATATGATAACAGGCAAAGAGCCGCATTCTTATTGGTCGAGAGCCGCGTGTTCGCCACCCCTGCTTTAAACAATTTGGTTTGAGATCACTGGAGATGTACCTAGCATTTCAAGGTAATGTACTGCTTCCTTGTGGTACAATAGGAAATAATTAAAATAAATCAACAAAAAATATCTGGAAGAGAACACTAGACCTCCAAGTCTGGTACATTGTTGGGTTTCACATTCTGATGCCTCAAAGGGCCACGTTAATCTGTGCAAAAAACTGCATTTACTGGAGATCGCCATAGTAATGGCCAGCCATTATGAGCCGGCTGAAATCTAAAGAGTGAAACAAGTCCTCTACTAACTTCTTCTACTTCTCTTTCAGGCTTTTCCTTCTGGGTCACCGTAATGAATCATCTGCCTCCTATACTCTCACCCTATACTCTCACTCCAACCAACTTCAGGTCCTCTATCACCAGATCTATATCCTTTCTGGCCTTCCTCTAGGCCTCCTGCCCAGGCGTTCTATACTAAAATGGACTGAAATGCCACTCAGCAAGTAAGAAGTCATTAGTCCATACAAAGAAACAAGGACCTTAATTTTTTATAGCCATGTCCTGTGGTCCAGTATTACTAAAGCTAGCTAGACAAAAGGGTGAAGCCAGCCAGTTTTCAAGCACCATTGTAAAAGTTATGTATTGCAGGCAGCAGAAACATGTTATGTGGGTGTTTTGTTGCAGAAGGGAATTGTGCACTTAAAATTTCTCTAGTATTTGGCAGGATTGCCTTTTAAGTTTGATGACTTGGGTAAAATGTTTTGAGAATTCTTCAGTAAAGTTCTCCAAACAGCTAAAATGTTGGCCCATTCATCCTGGGCTACCTGTTTAAAGGCCACACTCACCTTTTCAAGCGGCTTCCATGTCCATCCGGCCACTCTAGGGCAAATGTCTGATTGTTTGCATTGTTTTTCAGTTTTTTTGTTGTTTTTTTTAAATTGAAACCATTGTTGCCTATCCAGCTCAATTGCCGTGGTTACAGTCACTATGGCGCTAAAGGAGAACCCTGAGCCGTTGTCATGGTTACCAAACATTTCCCTTGTCAGATTGGAATCAGTTTCTCCTCTGAGTTTTTTTTGTCAGATCATGAAAACTAAAGTAACTGGTGAAGTGCTTATATGCAGATTTGTCAAGTTACATAATTTAAAAAACACATTTCCTGGGATATTGACTGAGGTTAATTTCCACTTTGTTGAACCAAAAAGTTGATAACCTATGTTAGAACTATAAATGTCCTTGGATATTTAATCGACATTGTAGCTCCTCCTGGGCGTTATCAAAAGAATAAATCCATCCCACACAGTGAGAGATCAGGTGATCAGATAATCCCCTGATCACCTGGGGATCATCAGCTCCATATGCTGGACAGACGCTCAGTTCAGCAGCCTTCCTGAGCAGAAGAGACTTTCAACCAGGTTAAACTTTTACAATGGAGGAACTGAGGTCTAGTTCACCTGCTCTCTGTCTGGATGTGAACCACTCTAAACCGCCTGGAGCTGGTAAGAGCAGTTGCGTCATAACAAACCCTGACTCACTGGAGTCCAGGACTCAGCCAGGTATTAAACCAGTTCAGCTGCTAATTAGATCTCTGAACGAGCTGATTGCAGGGCAGCAGGCTGCTCCTTACGAGGCCATGAAGACTCTGCATGAATCTTATGAGAAGGAACGATCAAAGCTTTTCCCTATGCCTGTGTGCAGCAAGGAGCAGGAGAGGATTATTCAAGCCGAAAGGAGAAGATGCCCTAGAAGTAATGCAGCCTTGAGCTCTGAAGTTGTACCGAAGGTGAAGAATCACTCAGCAGAGCCAGTTGTCTATGCAGACCTTTGCTTCAAAGCAAAATCCGGTTCCTCTGTTTCTGCAAAGACAAACCCAGAGAGGAGCACAATCAGCAGCTTCAGTCTTGGAGATCTGAGATACTCCCCGTCTGCTGAGAGGAAACTGCAAAAGATCACCTCAGAAATCAAGAGGAAGACATGCATCACCGTGACAGAGAGGGATCGCAAGATAGCAGCTCTGATGCTGGTCAAGCATCAGGAGGAGCAAGAGCGCCAGAAGCTCTGTCAGCAGGAGGAACAGGAACGGCAGGAGGCCCGCAGGAAGGAGGAGGCCAGGCAGGCCCAAGCAGAAAAAGAACGAAGGAGGAGGCTTAAGAAGAGGATGAAACACTGGCACAAGGAGCTGGAGGACCGCAGGAGGCTGAGGCTGCGGCTGGAGCAGGAGAAAGCAGCACAGCTCCAGCAGGAGATGCTGCTCCAGGAGAACCGATGGAGAAAGCTGAAGGAAGTGGTTGAGGTACAACGCAGAGAGAAGCTGGAGGCTGCTCTGAAGGAGACAGAGGAGCATAAAAAATACCAGGAGAGACTGCTTAGGGAGAAGATGGAGCTGGAGAAAAGGGAGCTTGAGAAGGAGAAGCAGGTGGCAGAACAGAAGGAGGAGAAGGCTTGGAGGACCAGAGAGCTGAAGGAGAAGAGGGAGCGGAAACGGCTGCAGGAGGAGAATCACAGAGAGATGCTGCGTCACATCCTGCTGAAGAGGCAAGCGGAGCAGAAGATGGAGGAAGATGAAGTGCAGAAGAGGAACTTGCTGGAGAAGAAGCTGCAGCGTACCTCTGAAAAACGAGCCCGAGCTGCAGAGGCACAGCACAGGCGGCTGCGGGAACGAGCTGCCTGGCAGGACGTCCAGATCCAAAGAGCACAGCAGAGGGCCAAGCTGCAGACTGTCCAGGAGCTCACGCACAAACAGATCCTGGTCCAGCAGAGCCAGCGTCGAATGGAGAGAGCCGCCCAGAATGCCTTGGCGCTGCGCAGGAGCCGCACTCAGCAGAGACGAGAACAGAGCAGACACAGACAGGTCTGCCACAAGCAGCTGAGTGAGAAGATCCAGAGAGAGGAGGAGGCCAGCAGGAAGTGCAGAGAGAGCTACGTCTGCATGAAGGAGGGAAAGAGGGAGAGACTGCAAAAACTGAGGGAGCAGATTCAGGAGGAGGCGCAGAGGCTGGTGCAAGCCTCCTTTCATTTGAGGGACAGGGTCAGGCAGCAGACACACAGTCGGACCTTCCACCAGATGGCCCTGGAGGCTCAGCTGACTGCCTCCATGAGCAGAATCAAACTCTAAAACAGCTGGGGTTTTTTTTTCTTAGATATTTAATTATTTCCTTACAGCACATTTAAGTTTGTATGCACTGTAGATTTGCTGTAGCAGGGCAATTTCTAAGTGCTGCATCATTGTACAGTGGAAGGAATTGTTTCCAAAACAATTTTTAATCCCACATTGTGGGATGTACATGTTGCCAACACTTTTACTCTGCTACACCTGAATAAAATCCACTCTAAGTGCCTTAAAAACAAAAACACTTCATCTTTACTGAATTTATTCTCAGTATAGAAAACTATGTTTGAACTACAAACACGGCAGAACATCAAAGCTGAGCTCAGGCAACGAGGGCATTTCTTCAGGTTTTTATAAATCCCAACTTTTTCCATGAAGGGTTTTAGGTTCTTATCCCTAGATAAGGTGAGATGGTTTCTGAAAATATACTGGCTTTTTATCCCAGTGAAAAAGCAAATATTTCAAATTCTTCTGGATTTAAAATCCTTCATCCTGGGAATAAAAAAGAAAATATCCTTTTGTATTAAGACTAGAGGTCTGCAACCTTTACGATTCGAAGAGTCATTTCTGCCCTAAGTGCAGATAAATAAAACTTGCCTCACTGAAGCTTTATCCTTCTGTAGAAATCAGATAGACTTCCTTTCTGTAACAACCAGATAAGAGAAAGGATTTCTATGCAGTGTAGCTAGTTGAAATGAACATTTTATAACTTGGGTTTCTACATGGAATACGGTAAACACTTACTGAATCACAACATTTATGTTTTCAGTCTGCTTATAAAATGTAACAAAATATCCTTCAAGTTATATTTGATTAGTCCACATTGTGTCTAACTTTGCTTGACCTATTTATTTATTTACTTGCGTCATTTATGCCTGTTAAAATCATAAATATTCAATAGGAAAGAATTAAGCAGCCATCATCTTCACTGCAGAGTTAAATACAGGTCAATCTCAAAGCTGTATTTAGATGTTGCAAAGAAAACTTGAAACTAGAGAGAAGGCTCAACTTCCAGCAGAACTACAGTAAACATGAAGTCAGAGCTGCACTGGAAAGGTTCAGATCAAAGTACTGAATATGTTACAATGGCCCAGTCAAAGTCCAGACCTAAACCTAACTTTAACACTCAACTTACAGTCTGAATGCGCTTAAACTCTTTTCAATTAACTTTTTTTTTCTTCTAGTTTTCAGATGTGTACAGCTGGTAGAGACAGATATACGAAAACAAATACTGCTTTTATTTGTAAAAAGAAAAAAAAACCTGAACTCTGTTTTTCACTTCACAATTACATGATACTTTGTGCTAGTAAGTGGAATTAAAATACGCTGAAGTTTGTGTTTGTAACTAGTGACAACAGAAAAAGATCAAGTAGCTCGGCAAACTTTTTTACAAGTCCTGCAAGTTCATAGTTTACCAGCTTGAGGGTATTTCTACTAGTTTGGGTCAAAACAATGTAATTCAGGGCAGCTAGAGGGTAGAATACAGAGTTATAAAACATTCAGAAAAGTGTGTCTTCTTTCACACCATAAACTCTATCTATAAACTAATTTTGGGCCGCAGGAGCCCAGGGATACTTTCTGAGGAATTACAGGAAATAACTCACATGGGGAAATCTCTATTTATCATGTAATCACAGTAGAAGTTCCTGCTTACTTTCATATTTACCTTCAGGAACTATGTGAAGGTTGTTGTTTTTTTTACTCTGTTTTGAAAAGGTCAAGGCAAGCATGATTCCAGTCTTACGCAAACCCTTTCCACTCACTCAGTCAACAGATGTGTCACAGTAGCTGTTAGGGAGCAGAGTTGAGTTCCTCCACCACTATAAAGTTAAAGTGCTTTTTTTTCTTTTACAGACACCAAGTGCATGAGTGCTGACAGGAAGGCCATTAAGCAACGCTCACAGTGCAAATATAAAGAAATAAAAGTTAATGTTTCACCACTCATTGTCATGAGTGCTTCACTGAATAATCTGACATGTCTTACTGTTACAGTCTCTCACTGCAGGCTTTCATTTGAGGTTAAAACAGGAGAAATCCAGCTAAGCTACATGATAATCATGTTCCTTCAAGTACATGGAAACTATTTGTAGTCACATTAGCAACCAAACCATCATTGTTGTAAAGGTTTATAACAATGTTTTATTACTTTGGGGGTAGTATATGGATATGTTCAATCAATTTTAAAGAATAACAGAATGTAAGTAAATTTCGTGCCTTAATTATTTTTACCTTCGTATTTACATTTTAATGGTGTGCTTTGAGTGTTTGAAAGTGTTTGCAGAAAAAGAAACTGTGTGAGGCAGCCTGCTGAGGAGTCAAGAGGAGGGTACCAGGAACGAGACGTTCCAGCGTTCATGACCTAGAGGAACTGCAAACTGACATCTTATGAAATATGCTCTTGAAGGTTGTATAATTAAGTTGTTTGCATTTGAAGTTGTGCTTTGCTCCCCTTCCCTTCAGGGCTGCACACTGTCATGTAACTAGGGCGTTCCTAAATTTAATAAAAGCAGGATGAGGACTCAGTTGAAGCTTCAGAGCATAGGCCGAAATCTGTAGCTGGGTTTCAGCTGTGTTCTCCCTGCAGGTAAAACTAAGTTCTTACTCTTGTCTCTTCTTTGTGTCTGTGTTCAGGTTATTTAGACCTAACACCCTAACAATTGAAAATAATTGTTTTTAATTTACAGTTTATTTTTAATTTAAATTTCTAAGATTTTTGCATTACAGTTTCAATTGATGTGTCTCCAGCACACATTGTATAAGCTGACCAAATCCATAGAAAAAGAACCAAAATGGCTTAAGTAAATTAGTAAAGCACTGCATCAAAATTACATACAAATATATCTAAAATTAACCCTTTTATTACTTCATAATTAAAAACATTGTTTTGTTCCATCTGTTGTTTTGATCAGCTATGAAGAGCTACTGTGGAGGGTTAAGGACCCACAGTGGGCTCCTGAGCTGCAGGTTCCAGATCCCTGCTCTATAACAACATCTTCTCTGGTCTGCATGGCAGAAAAACATTTTGTCTATCCTACCATTACCATCATAAAGCAGTTAAGCCACAGGCACTTGGACTTTAAATGGAAATCTGTGCTTTTAAGGCAAAGCTTTCAAATATTAAACACTACATAAAAAATATGTAGAAATGCATGAAAGTTCACAGTGGAGGATATGTGATGCTGTGAGCATTTTCTCTTCCAAAGACCCTGGGAACCTTCTGAAAAATGGGAAATGGGAACTCATTTGAATATATGAACATTTTAGATAAAATCAACCTGTCTTTATGATCAGCTGAAGAGAAGAGAGGAGAATCCATGACAAGTAACTCTGGATGATCTAGATCAGGAGTCGGTTTCCTTAGTAGACATTTTTTTCCTTTTCTTCAGCTAAACAAAGTTTGTTTAAAGCTACAAAAGAAACACAACTCTAAAACAAAACAGCTTATTTTTTAAGATATCTAAAACAGAGAAATTCAAATTAAGAGAAATTGTGCACAAAGGAAAAATCCCTCTCTGTAGGACCAGACCTTGTAAAATGTTATTGGACACAAAGAACGATCTTATTGGTAAAATGAGGTTGAACAATGGAGTAACAACAGAATTTCATCACCAATGATTTTGCTGAACAGGTGTACTCCAATTAGAGGTCAGATTTTTATAAACTTTTCAGTGTTAAATTTATGGTGTCGCAGTTTATTTTAACAATTATTGCACATTTTAAGTAGAGACAGCTTTATAGAGTCAAACTTTTAAAATACATTCTTAAAAATAAATCAAACATCCACTGATGAAAACAATAAGTTATGAAATAATATGGCTCTAAAAATTGTTTTTCATGTAGTTCAGGTGTCACATATGGCATTTCGAATAAAAAAAAAAAAAGACAATGAGTTTGTTTCTGAGGAATCATGAGGAGGAATGTTTCTCTCCGATTCTCCAACTTTTTCCTGTCAAACTCTTAATAATAAACACAAAATTAGTACAAACTGTGCAAACTAAATCGCATACTGTGCACATGACAGTATCAAATTATTATCTTGTTCATCTTGTAAATCTACCTCCTGACCACAGTTTTGTTTTAAAAAAATCATACAGCTTCGTAACAAATAACAAATGTCCCTCTTTTTGTTTACTGGAAACTCAGCTGAAGGATAGCGACGTATAAAATATCCAAGTCCTTTCAAAACCTGAAAAGCTTTGTTGATCCAAGAACAATGGCAGTGCTCAAGAGTTAGGTTAGTATGAATCAGAAGCACGTCCATGAGGAATAACCTAACGCTGAGATACGTGGACGGGTTTTCATTCATTCTGTCTTTACTGCAAAAAATGCTACATCTTACCAAGTATTTTTGTCTAGTTTCTACTGGAAATATCTTAGTACATTTGAAATAAGAAAAAACTAACTTACAAGTAACTTTTAAGCACAATAAATGAACTTATTTTAAGTCAATAATTCCTTAATACTGATGGAAAGTACTAAACATAACTGTACATTTTAATGTTTTGTTCGACTGGCAGTACTTTTCCATCAATATTAAGAAATTAGTGACTTAAAACCACCTCTCATATCTTGCTCTAAAGTTACTTGTACATTAGTTTTGTCTTATTTCAAGTGTAAAAAGTTATTTGTACTAGAAACTAGACCAAAAAATACTTGGTAAGATTTTGTTTTGGAAGTTATTCTGCATCCTTCGCAGTAAACTCTCCATCAGTCATCGTGCAAGCTGAGGGCCAATATGACTGGGAGCCCCACACCAAGGATGAGGGTGAGGCTCTCCAGGAGCCCCAGATATCTCGCCTTGTGGGTTTCTGCTCCTGTTTCCTCCTGCAGGTTAGAGAGGGGTTCTGCTGCGCTGCTACTGCTGATCTCAGGGAGAACGTGCACCGTGGCAACATAAAGGAAAGTCCCTGCCGAGAACAGCATTCCCACTCCTGTTGCACTCAGCTGGTTATGAGAGGAACTTCCAGTCTGTCGACAAACACACACACAAGCATGTAACGGGTCAGAACCAGACAGCAGAGACTGACTGGGTTACCAATGTGAAGGATGTGTGCTCTCTCACCGCCTGCAGTATGAAGTAAGTGCTGATAGCGACTATGGGCGCTGCTGCTGAGAAGGCCAGTAAATGTCCCTGGATGTCTTTCTTTTCAAGGCCTGCATGCATCAGGAAGGAAACCAAACCAAAAGCAGCAGGAGCCTGTGAGTCAAGAAAAAACAAACAAAAAAAACCCACAGATGCCATCAGTTCTGTCACATCTTGTTAAATATGTCTACATCTTCATCCAGCTGACAATTTCTCTCACCTTGTGTAGAATGACCGCAAAAAAAACAATCACTTGTACGGTGGCTTGACCTGTGGAGACGGCAGCGCCCAGAGCAAATCCATCAGCTGGATGCAAGAAGAATTATTATTGTTATTATAAATCACAGCCAATATTTAAGAAAGTGGTTAATGTGATTTTATAATGTGCACCAATGTGGGTTTAAGTGATATCTCAGCTCAGCAAATGTTTGTTTAAGGAATTTGAAATCAAAGCCTGTTAGCCATGCTAAATAAGTCTCGGACCTCACAGAGTGCAGGAATCCCATGATAAGTCACATGAAGGAATGAACAACCGGGTTTTGTTGGAAATTTTTCATGCTTTTGTCCCAGATATCCTTTTGCAGTTTTAGCAAACAAAAACCAGCAGATAAAGTGGTTTGCAAAACATTTTTTCAGAGTAAAATCACAAACTGCAATTCTTTTTATTCAGATTTTAAGTGAAGGTCCAATACAGAGGGGTGTGGATGATTGTCAGTTATGTCTTGACAGGCCATAAATGGTTTCATATTCTGTTTTCAAATGACGAATTGAATTGTGTTATTGCTGTCATGTGTTTCTTGGCCTGCAATATGCTGTCGGTTTAATAATATTCTCTGTAAAATACATTACACCTTCATAGAGCAGCTGGATTAATACAGTGACTAAATTACACACAAACGGACTGAATGCATCTGGTTATATTGAATTTATTTAGGGGTGCAGATTTTTCTTTTTTCATCCACCTCACAAATATACCCTACTTTGTTTTGCTCTATCTATCACACAACTTCCCAATAAAATACATTGAAGTTTTTATTTTGCAAAATAAAAAAAAATAAAAAACTTTAAGAAAATATGAATACTTATGCAAGTGAATATCCAAGAGATATTTGATTAACATACCTGCAGCATGGATAACCAGCCCCAGAGTGGCTGTGATGTGTTTGTTATTCAACAAATGTGCTGCTTGACCTGAAGGCAAACGTGTTTAAATTATCAGCATACGAATGGAAAACGTGATATAAAATGAAGCTTAAAGTGAAAGTTATTTAAACGTGCCATGCGTGGAAATGTATCCTCCAATCTGATCAACAACAAACATGAAGGTAAACCCGAACGTCAAAGCCACGCTGATATAAAAGCGAGGTGGGGTGCTTCCCTTTGTGGAAGGTGCAGTTTTTTCACTACCATTCGGGCCAGATGGAGCATCAGAGGAGGACTCTGCAAAGAGAAGATGAAGACAAGAGGAAGGGATAACAAAGCAGGTGAGAACACGTTCAGACAGGTGAGCCTGCTTTCTGCTATGATTGCAATGGTTTACGATGAAACACTCATGCAAATTTCATGGGAGCAGATGGACTGAATCACATCACATCTGTTGTCAAGACAACTAGGGGCAGAGAAGGTAGAGTGACGCAATTCAGCTTCTTTAAATTTCAAACAGTGAGCTCACCTCTCCACGAATCCTCCAGTAAGCCCACACCCTCTGGGATGGTGATGGCCAGCGCTGTGCCGCACAGCAGACCCGCCCCCAGGATGGACACAAACTGCAGGCTTTTCTGTCAGGAGTAAAGGTCAACATTCAAATACACTCAGTTGTTTTCCGATCAAAAAGCTAATGTAGTATATTGAGGCATCAGGTAATGTTAGGTGGTTTAAGTTAGCCATTGCTAATATCCATAAATATTTGAGACCCATATAAAACATTAATAACAGCCCAATCTAATAGTTCTGAAGCTAATTTCTACAGTTTTTTATTTCAGCTTTAGGACTACAGCCAATCAGCACCAAAGAAAAATTATGGCGCTCCTGGATTGGTTGCGTTACATGTGCCAGCCAATAATGTGTCAAGTATTTTGGCATTCCAGGCTGCATATTCTTTTGAATATTTTAGACATGCTCTACTGAAAAATCTGCAAATAGGTGGGTTTTTCTGCAAATAATTTGGAGTCACATTCCGCAAAATATCTGCAAATAGTGAATCAATACAAAATAAATTTGGTCGCATTAAGCAGCTAAACCCTCAACATCGGTGCAAGAACAAAATAGCCCTAAATACTCAACTTGGAAACAACTTAGCACTGTGTTGCCTTGATGGCTGATGGGTTCCTTAGTCACTTCGTGCTTAGGGCTCCACTCAATCTTTGACCGGCCCTGGAAGAGCATCATAGCTATGAACTGAACTATATTAGAGGACTTATTTAAACCAGCTATGATAAATCTGCCTGTGACCTTGTTTAACGAGGAAGTTGAAGTCATACTTACCTCAGAGAGCCGGAACAACAGTGGGATGAATCCTAGTAGGAAGGTGCCCACAAACATCGCTACAGATATAAAAGTAATAGTCAGTCCCTCGTCCATGGCGACGGAATTTTCCTAAGAGTTCTAACTCCGTTAGCCGAGTCTCATTTCATGTCAGCAGATCAGATTGTTCGGAAAACTGAAAGTCTGCTCTCATTGTTTCGCCGTAACTTCATTTGTTTATTTCAGGAGATAGAAACGGCGCTGCGGGTTTCCACGTCGCACCTCCGTCTCCCTGTCCCTCCTCCAGGAGAACCTCCTTCACCGTCACAGCCAGCCTCCACAGTCCATCTCATAGAACTAAAGACCAATAGCCCGTGGTTGCTCATCTCCCACCTCTAAACAAGGGCTGAGAGACCTAACCGCACCTCACTCGGTTTCATTATGCGCGGTACGCGGTATTACGGTATCTTCGCCTAGACGCTTTCAAAATAAAGCTTACTTCCGGTACATCTTTGTCACACCGTAGTACCAAAAATATTAATTTATCTTAACCCTGGCAGATTAAGATAAAAAAATAAAAAATAAAAAAAAAGAATAAAATTAATTGGTTTCTGGTGGGAAATAAAAAAAAGGAAACTCTTTAAAATACAATAAAATTATACAAAAAGGGTATACATTTAGAAAAAAAAAATTACATTCAATGCAATTCAAAAATACCTCATTAACTCCAGTGACAAATTAAATGTGTTGTAATTCAGGCAAATTTGTTCAAAACTTTTGTAGATGCCAATGGCTGTGAGTAGGTAGGGTCACAGCCAGAGACAGTGTGTCCTCGCTTCAATGAAACCAGGACGACTAAAAGCTGACATCAGTTACCATTTAGGACAACATTGTTCTGTTCTTTTCTAAGCTACTTGTTCACTGATAACAGAAAGAGATACAGTAGCTTTAGCTGTTGGAAAACAAAAGTTCAAAAGAAAGTAACAGAAATGTTTGCTAAATTATAAAGTTGGAAAGTATTTTTAATTGACAAAATCTTTTTAAAGTAATGTCAGGCCATCATCTGATTCATACTAGCTTGGAGAGCCAGACTGCTTTCAAAGTTAAGCTTCATTCAGTTTGGTATGTATTTTCCCAGCTTTCAAAAACTGGGTGAAGGTTTAATGGCACATAAAATGTTTCTTAAATATTATTCAGCCTAGAAGAATCTGGTCCAGGTTTGCTGTATTGTGGGTTTAACTTATACCTGTTTAAACAAGTCCAGATATCAAAAAGTGCTACTGAAATTTCTCTTGTTTTTTAAACCTTTTTTGGGGGGTTAAAAATAAAACTTGAAATGACTTAATTACCTCCACAGCATGTTTTGCAAATGAATAGGAAATTCATTTGGAAGAGATGCATTAGAAGTGGGAGTATAGCAGTTCTCAAAGCCTGGACTTAAGAGACTGCAAATTTAGCGAAATTCAGGCTTTATGCACCATAAACCTCCATTCCTGACTATACATTACACCAAGTGAGAGATGAACTGAGACTAACAGCCAAAGTTGATTAGATGCAGATTTATTGATGAGACATCTCCAGGGCAGAACAGATGCATACAACAAATATCTGCATGGGGCAATGGAGACAATGACGGAGTTAAAGGCTGAAATCTGCCGTTACTTTAACATGTAACATTAATCTACAAAACAGACATTTAAACATATTTAGTGTCCACACACGTTTTACCAGTTTTTCTAAATATATAGTAGAGACATTATTATGATGATCTGTTGGCTGTTGATGAAAACAAAATATTTCTTTCCAGTTATTCCAGTGATTTAAACAGAACTAAATGAGTACAAATGATCAGCTTTAAGAATACAATGAAACGCGAAGACAAACAACTAGACATAGATGAGTAGCTACAGTATAAAATGTTCAATTCCTGATTAGCAGGGAAACAGTTCTTTCAGATATTCATTAGTAACATTTTATTTATCGAACAAAGACTACATTCGGCGCTAAAAAAACCCATCTCCCTCACAGTGTGACAGTGTTTGTTATCCTGACTGGACACATTCAGAGATTTGCAGTTATCTCACATGTATAGAAGAGGTATAAAGCAAGTCACCTTATCATGACAAGAGAAGCAGCAGATAAATACAGTAGTGTCAGGTCAACAGTCTTACTCAAACCGCGATGCGTCAACGAATGGTGCCACCAAACCAAATGGAGGCCATTTTGGCCTATTGCAGATACCACGTACTACTCTTTGTCAGTCATATCAGTGAGAACAAGATTAGTGCATTATATCCAACAGTGACTGATTAGTGTTTTTTTGTTGTTGTTGCATTATTTACCAATGGTTTCCTTGAAGGTTAATGAAAACCTTAACCTTGTGTTTAAAAAAATAAAATTAAAATTAAAATTAAAGGATCCTGAGAAACTGCATGGGCACTACATTTTAAATGATTTGTTATGACATGTTAGCATTTGGTTAGAGTCAATGAGAAGATACTTCAGAGAAGCAGATTATGAATATGTTAAATTAATCTGGATGATAAGTATGGAGTCATCCTTGTAGGAAAGGTGATTTCTTCTTTTATAGTTACATTTTTTTTTATAAAGTGGTACAAAAATGTAAAACCTCTTCATTGGAGCATCTATAATGTGAGCGCATAACATGCCAAGACCTGACATGTTATTGGAAAAACTGCTGACCTCTGTACCTACTGCTTTAGGTACAGAGCAATGAGAACTTGTAACAGAACTCAAATACTACAGGAAATTAGCATTTCTAACATACAGCATGAGTCAGTTGTTCACAAACAATTATCATTGGCGTGAATGCTGTTAATTTGAGTTTTTTATGCATGAGTCTATTTTATTCTAGAGGGAACTGATTAAACGACAAATAACTCCAAGGAAGTTTCAAAAATAAGAATTGGGAGAACAAGTTTGAATTACCAAAGATTTTTTTCCCCCTGTATATTCATTAGAATTGAGGTCAGTACCATTCCAGAAGCTTAATGATTTTAGCTTCATCCATTACAAGATCAGTTTTGACGAGTGTAAAGAATCATTGATGTTGCTGATGAAGTCCAAGTTTCAATCACCTGAACTTGTTAACGATGTTCAGGAACCAACAAGGTTCAGGAATATAAAACTGGAAGGTATCAAGATAAAAGGCTCCTGCTCCAAACTGAACTGAAATCTGATCACGATGACAATGTACCAACTGTCATGCATCATGCTAAGAGACTGTTCCCCTGCCAATCTAAGAGGCTGATTGTGTGGAATATTAAGGAGGCTACCTCTACACTCTTCAACTTCACCTCAAATTAACAGCTTGATGCATATTCAGGAGTCTCAACAGTGCAATGTTCCCAAACATTCATGGAATCGATACAGCAAGAAATTAAGCTTCTGGAACGGCGCAAGGACCTCATGAAAGAAAGACGGCCAGCTTATATGAACTCAACCGTTTCTGATATGAAGAGTGGGCAAATACTGGGACAAAAAAATCTATCAGAAATTTGTTCATGACAACAAAACCTGAGGTTTCTCTACAGCTTGCTTAGGGACATGTATTGAAACTTGTCTAAACCCACAAACTTGTGCACCCAGTTAGTTTTGTTTAAACACTTATGGTGAATTTGCTTGTTGTATAGCCACATCGCCTGCTTCACTCTGATGATGTGTTGGATAAACGTCTGACTGCTACTGTATGTCACAAAGTGTGCAAATAAAAAGTTTGTAAAGAGGGATGGGGTGAGAAATTAATTTAACAAAATCATAAAACTTTAAGCAGCCATCTAAATTCGATGCCTATTCTCTAACCTCTACATCAAGCTGTAAACATTAACGAGAAGATTTAAACAAAAACGATGCATAAAGAACTAGTCATAGTGTCATCTGAAAAGGCCTCCTCTGAGCAACAGATTCTCAGCCTCCAGTTTCTGCTGCGGCAGCTGTGCAAGGAACCCTGCCCTATTCTGGCATAGGGAGGGCAACATCAGGAGCAGCAGTCCCTACAAAGGCTCAGAGGCCGAGCATTGGTCCAGTGTAGTGTGCTACGATGAATTAGATACCATATTCCACAGTTTAAAGTAGCATCAGGCTGGACAGAATTTAAAAATTTCATGCTTACAATAAATACCAGGTCAAAAAACGGCTACTTCACAAATCCAGAGTTATATAGATATAGTGTCAAAGCCTCCAGGAGTGTTAGTAGCATTTTTTCTTTTTTTATCTTTAAAGGCTCCTGTGGAATAGGAAGAACCGTTTTAAATCTGTCGCTAAAGCTCCAATTAGGCCGACATTAGTAAGCTGCTAATTCATGGGAAGCATCTAAAGCTGACAAGACACACAGATGAAGCATTACGAGAAAAAAACAACAACAAAAAAACTGTTGCTCCATTCTTTGAATTTGCATGTGATAATGCAGTACCTCAGAGAAACCTGAGCTCCCCGTTTCTAACATTCAAGTACAATAAAGTTAAGGAAGTACAGAGAACTTCTCTCCCTTCACAAAAAAGGCAAAAACTCTTCATTTGAGCATTAGCATCTTCTTCCATTGGTCGATATGCAGTGTTTGGGTAGAGCCTCGTCTTTTCCGCTCTTGCCTCGCCAAAGTAGATTCCCACTCGATGTTCTTTTACAAGACCTGATGAAGAAGAAGTCCTTGAGAAACAACCATTGAATCCTTAGTAGATGGTGTGCTTATGTTAGTCAGGGGAAGGTCCCTTGATGGAGGCTGAGATGCTTTGGTGAACTGCTGGTTCACTTCCATGTTAACGTCACACATTTAGTGCACTCAACAAGTTTCGTTTGACCTTAGTCTTCGTGTCCCAGACTGCCTCACTGCCGCACCTCGTTCTCAATGAGACTGGCCTCTCCGGACTGGAAGTCGCTGGTCAGGTTGTTTCCAGCCTGGATCATTTCCTCATCTTGCGAGGACCCCTGCCCGTCGTCCTCTCCATTGCCTGATCCGGCCTCCTCCGACGAGGGATCTTGAAGTACTTGACATATGTATGTTTGCTGTGGGAAAACACAACACGAAAGTGTTAATTACTTCAAATTTAACACCTCTCAAAAGCAAACAAACGGAAGAATTGTACGTTTTATTTGCCACTTTGAGACCAACTGCAAACTTGATCCCAGAATTCAACAGTCTATGAGAAAACTTGCTACATAACCCATCAGAAAAGATAAATCTGATGTGTTTCATAAATTACATCTGTTTCAATTTGTTATGCAATTTCTCACTGTCTTCTTTATTTAACCTTCCTAGGTTTTATTGCCAAAGTGTAAGAATTGAAATAATTTACATCACAAATTGTAGGTCGTAGTTTCAACCCACAACTTTACCTTCCTTGGAAACCTATTTGTTTGAGATTAAGGAACAAGAACGAGTTTCTACCGTTGTATTGCCGGCAGATGAAGGGCTTGCTGAATGTCCGTCCTCCATTCCATCCACTTCCAGGTCAATCTGAGGCAGAAAAAAAGACACTTACCAAAAGTAGTAGGTGCATACATAATCATAAGAAGTATGAAAACATAAAATAACCTTGTAGTTGTGAGCACTTAAGTATTTAAAATGCCCAAAGCAGACGTGAGAAAGGCAAATGACGATTGTGATGATCAGAACCACAAAAGTAAACATGGATGTTGAAGCAGTAAACCCTAAATAGAAGAGAGACAACCTACATTTAATGGGTTCTCACTCATTTATAGGTTTGAAAAAGTGTGAAATAGGGCACCCTTAAAATATCTGCCCACAATTATGTGACCAGTAGAGGGAGCTGTCCTCTTACCAGAGCGAACAGTGGAAAAGAACAGAAGCCAAAAGAGGCAGAGGATAGGAGCCGCCACCACCTGGTTAACAGCTCCATAATGGATCTTCTTGTCCAGTTTTGTTGGCAGATAGGCATAGTACATGTTGTACCTATCTGCTAGGTGTTTCAGCAGCATGTACATCAGCCCTGCACAGGAAGAAAGACAAGGAAATCAGCAGAGCTAATCCAATTAGTCCTGTAGATAAGCCTCTGGACATAGAACAGAACCCCTGCATGTGGCCTGGCCTTTGCATGCCTAACCTGCAGCCACTTGATCAGTGTGCTCTGTCGATGTGAAAACAAGATGGAGCGAGCAGTGCACATAGTTTAAACAGTACGACTCACCAAACGGGACGATGATTGGGCAGGTGATGCTGTAGGTCATAACCACAGTGAAGACACACATCATCCAGGCGTAAGCTGCTCCAAACTGGAACTCATAAGCTTGGTGCTAAAAAAAAAAACAAAAAAGTTTTTCTTACTTTTTTTTATTATACATATAACTTTTAGTAAAAATACAGATCATGTAAAAACTTATTTTCAGTGTGTCTTGTTTGGATTTGTATGCTGAAGACTGACCTTCTTAACGTTCCTCCTCTCGGCTGCGGAGCGGGCCAAGGACAGGCGGATCATGTACATCAGTAAACCGGGGATCCTCAACAGGTCGTTAGCATTACCGATGAATGCAGAAGCAATGACGTAGTTCACAAAGAAGGCTCCATTGTCAGGGAGGAACACACACCTATAAAAATCCCAAGAGAAAAAGAACATACATTTTTGAAAGAAAATTATGCAAAGCCTACAAATATTGATGAAGGATTATTGAAGTTCGTCATGAAACACTTTTTCAAGTTGGAAATAAAACAAAAACAACTCCTGATGTTGGAATACTGACTTTAAAAGTCTCAGAGAAGTCAAAATTTCAACACCCAAAATGGCCGATCGGCATTTAAACACAGGAGTGAGAACTTCAGGCAAAAACTCATCAATCAGTATCCTGACTGTATCTCATTTGACCAGTGAAGCTCTTAATACCGTACAAGCTTTAGTTGTCTTATTGTCATGTATTTAGTCATTGTAGACATTAAAAGTGTTAACTTTGCTTAATTTGGTAAATAATGACACTTTTAAAGTAAAGTTGAACTTGTACTTGCATTAAAAGCTCATTAAAATTTTCAACTTTGCATTAAAAGTGTCATTATTTACCAAATGACACATCCTGAACATCATGTCAGTCTAATGCATATCCCTTCAAATAGTCTTACCATTTATGCCTTTAGTCATGCAGAATTTTATTTATATTTTCTCCAAACTTACTTACAGTTGGCTATACTCAACTGAGAATATCCAAAAATAGTTTTTAGGAAATATGTGAAATTAAAACATTTGAGTTTATTTACCAGAACTTTACTCCTCTGTGGCCAATTTATCTTAACCCTCTGTTGTAAAGTTTACATCACAACAATCCCACTGACTTTCCACATCACACTAAGCTTGGGTAAGATGAAGTCTTGTATGCAAGTTTTTACATCTAAGAAAAATCAAAACCAGCTTAAAAAAATTAATCTAAGCCCATTGTACTTACTCAAACCTCACTGTAGCTTCATCCAAGAAACTGTTGTCAAAAAGCCAGCGGAAGAAAACATCCAAACTGCAAAAATGAATGAAAGACTTTAGCTAAAAAAAAAAAAAAATATATATATATATATATATATATATATATATATAAAAGGTTTACAAAATATTTTCCTTATATTACATATTAACAATTTGCTACAAAGCAAAAAATAAAACATGCAACACCTGCTGAGTCCAAGGGAGGGCAGCAACAGGACCATAAAGATCAAGAAAGTATAGCATTTGTGCATTGTGGTTCTGTTCTCTCCTGACCTGTAAAACAACATAAACCATTCACACACATTAAAACACGATGCTCCTAAATTCAAATACATAAGAAAACAGAAGAATTGAAAGTAGTGAATAATAAACATACCGGGTCCAGTGGGCTTCGAAGAAAGCTGAGTAGTAGACAATGGTGGGAAGCAAAGCAGAGAAAGACCACAGCAGGAGGGTGGGGAAGAACTGGGTTACGATTGGGTTCTGGGATCAGAAAGACATGAGTGAGGAATTAGTATTTAAATCTATTTGACTGACATTTACCTGTTGGGTTTAAGCCAGATCAAATAAAACAAACAAACAAACAAACAAAAAAAATGGATCCAGTTTAAAACTTTAATCTAAGATAACCTGAAGGCCAAATGTTATGTAAAAAGGATATTTTTTTCTGCATTTGTGATTAAATATATGGTAAATGACATCTGAAAATAAACTAAGGTAAAAAAAAAGGTCCGTACTGCTAAAAAATGCTTAATTTTTATTTTAGGAAATGGAAAATGCAGTAAATCACAGAAACATTTTAAAAGTGACTCAAAACATTCAGATCAAACATTGACACAGATACAGTATATAATTGAAGGTATTAATCTTCTTTCTACAGTTATTATTCATTAAAAAATATTATTCACATTCTCATGAGAGGGGTTGTGTGACCTGATATGAGATAATTACTATATTTGTAATCTTTTGTATGTAAAAAAAAAACAAACTTATCTGTTATGTTTTACAGTACCAGAGTAAAACATGCAAATGTTAGAGGTCATTACAATACCCTCAGTCAAATAGATACAAATCTGAGGCATGTGAGTAAACGTGTTTCAAAATTGTCTTGAGACACTCCCATGCCTGAAAGTGCTTGCAAATTATAACAGTGTTTCTATAATATTTCCATTTACAAATTTTGTACTTTTTTAGAACAAAAAAAGTTGGATGGTTGGATTTTCTTATTCTTTTTTTATTTTATCTAAACCTCTGAAACAAGGGAGAGCTGTGACAGGATTTATATTCAGCATTTCACCCTTTCCGCCATGTGGACGAACTAAAATCAGCTACAGTGTATAATGATAAGATAACTGTCTGATGAAAAGGTAATATATCAAGGTACAAAAGCCTAGAAACTCATTTTTTAAATTTATTTTTCCAGACTTGGGGAAGGAAGAAATCAAATTAAAATACTTTTTCAAAATAAGAGATCCGCTTTGGATACTTACATTTAAGTACTCCACTGGTTTGGTGACGTTAAACTTGTCCATGGTGGTGATGATGATGGCGGGGGTGGTCAGAAAAAACAAGAGAAGGAAGAGGATGCAGTTGATGATGAAGCAGCGGGCCCACCATTTGAATCCTCCCACTGACAGATGCTCCCTGTGGGAAAAGGGGTCACACAGCGGTGAGACAGACACGGTGTGATAACCTGCAGAGACAGACACAGCTGGCCAGAAAACTAATACGCTAGTTAAAAAAAAAAACATTATCAAGAGTTTTCCCCAAAAAGGTTCTAATGTGGCATTTAGATTACCGTATTTTCCGGACTATAAGTCACAGTTTTTTTCATAGTTTGGCCGGGGGTGCGACTTATACTCCGGAGCGACTTATAGTCCTGAAAATACGGTAATACTTGGCATGTGAACTAATTGCATCAGCCAAAACACAGCTATTGTTTTCCTTCTGTGACTAAGTGTTTGTTCTCACCAGTAGACGTTTTGTGGATCGGGGGCGTAAGTGACGGTCCAGTTGGAGGTGTGCAGCCTGGAGCTGAACTGAGAGCTCTTGGGTTCCCGACGGCAGTAGCAGCCTTGGCACTTGCAAGCATTAAAGTCCTTTAAAATTCTGACAGACAAAGATCCAGCGATTGAAAACAAACCAAAGTAAAAAAAAAAAAAAATAAAAAAAAAACACATTGCAGCAAAAACGACTAACAAATTTCAGCAGTTCAGAAGCAAATTGTCTTCACTTATCTAAATGAACTTACTTGCCAGTTGTGGCCTCATTTTGAAAAGTGACGAAGGCCATTCCTAAAGGCTTCTTGTTAACTTTCTCTCTCTCTTTTCTGTATTCATCCCTTAACTGCGCCTCCAGCTTGGTATAATAACTCACAGCTTCTTCCTATAGGAAGAAAACACAAGTCCATCACAATAAAATAAAATACAAAATAATTTTAGTCATTCAATTCACAAAATGAAATGTTATAATCAAAAACATTTTTTATACATCTGTTAAATTTGATGGTAATGGATTACATATACTGGTAATAATAAAAAAAATCAGTTCCTCAAAGCAACTTAGAGAGTTACGTAAAACCCATACAAATATGTTTTTCATACAGAAATTTTGTGGCTACTGATTTGGCAGTGACAGTAATGATTAAACAGATTTTTACTCAAATATTTGGCAGACATGACCTAAATCCTCCACAGAACCTTCTTAAAAACATTATTATTATTATTTTTTTTTAAATGTGATCTAATTGGGTATTATATAAATTAGAACACATGTGTTGCTCCTTAGATCATACAAAAATGGCATCTTGGAGCCATGGTCCAAATGGCACAGGAAGTCAGCCAATTTGTCTATTGTACTGAAATGGCATGTGAGAGAACTCCTCTGTCAACATTTAGTAACATACTTCAAAATAACTCAGAACAAACACTCAGTATAGTCTGAAGACATTATTAGGCAGCTACCAGTGGGTTTTAAACTAGAAATGAATAATCTTTGTCAGTCAACAAACAGCTAGGTTAGATTACATTCTCTGTTGCATTTTTGGTTAAAACATGTTTTGTTCCTCATTAAGCAAAGTCACTCACAGCGAGTATCCAGAAATTTTACTCAAGTAAGAGTAGCAATACTTCACAATACTATTACCAACATAAAAGTGAAAAAAAAACCCATAAAACATAAAAGTAACACTGAAGTAAAACTATTGGCTAAATGTAATTTTGTTTTTTCAAACAGTTTACTCAAGCAAATGTTACTAGTTACTACTACGGTACTTACCTCTGCATACAATCAAGTTTAAAGCTCAGAGGTGCATACTGAACATCTAACTAAATTGTTACATGTCATCCCTTTGCACTCACCTTTGTCAAAAATGGCATCAAATGAAACTGAATGCAACTTTGTTTCAATAGACATCACTGCTAACTGGGTAAAACCTGCATCCTTCTGTACTAAGTCAGATGGTCAAACAAGCATAGCTTTAAGCAAATTACAGACCTTGCTAATACATTTTTTAAAAATAAGTATTTTTAAATGTATCACATGGGATCCAGTGGCTGTTCCTACACTTCTGTCTAATATCAGACCAACCTGTTCCTTTCCCTGTCTGTCCTGATTCTTTCTCTCTTCTTTCTCTCCATCCTCACAGCTGAATGAAATGAACTTTGTGTTAGGTATGTTCTTTAAAAAATAGAACACATATAAAAACATTATATTTTAATTTAAAATTATATAATTTGTGGTCCATCCAGGTGGATGCTGGATTCATCACAACAGCACTGCAGTGTTATACTGAGAGTTTAATGTTGAGGCATTTAAACTCAAGTGTATCACTGCCACGTTCTACAGTGTTTTATAATTCACCATCTAGATAAACAAATGATTAAAATCTTTACAACAAAATAATATTTTTCCTACTGTAATCTCTTACATTATAAATTCAGCACACAGTTGCAGGACAACCATGACCTGTCATTTTACCGGTAACTCAAACTAACCTGAACATTCACAAGCCTTGTCTTGATAGATTGACATGACTTACCTACTGTCTTTTAACCACTTTGAAAAGTTTTTTTCATCTCTAAAACGTCTTTATCCCTCGGCCTATTCCCTACTATATCGATCACATCATTTACACATGCACAAAGCTGTTAAATACACAAAACCCAGAGTAGAAATAATTCTTACGCCATTGTTTTGGGTGCCCTCAATAGCGCAGCACACCTATGGATTGCATATTGTGCATACCCACTTTTTTTGCTTAAAGCCAATACTTAAGAGTAGGTAAAATACATATGTTGGAACAGTGCAAAGCAATAAAGTCCAATAACTGACCTCTATGAGTACATATGAGAAGTTTCAATGGAACAAACCAGTATATTACAAAAAATGCAAGTTTCTCACCTGTTCGCAGCCTTTAATGATGCAACAGCAAAGGTGTCCACAAGGCTTAGGGTTAATCATGGTTTTCTCATGCTCCTTATCTTGCAGGTCAAGAAAGAATTTCTTACTACGCTCTGCCTTCTTCCTGAATAGATTAATAGAAAAAATAGCCATGTCAGACAGAGGAGGATCTATTTCTGTCAGGAAATGAATGAGACAATTCTCAAATGCAATTAAAAAAACATTTGAGGGCAAACAGAGACATCCCTCATCCAGTACCTTTCAGAGCTGAGATACATCAGCTTCGATACATCGTAACAGATACGAGCGTCCAGGACAGTGCAGTTTTCGTATGCAAGCCTAACAGAACAGGCAACGAGGGAGAAACAAAACAAAAAAAAAATCTGTTAATACATTTATCAGAATATCTTTATTCATCTAAAGGGTTTTGAATTTACATGATCAGTTTTGTAGGACAGGAACAACAACAACCTCCTCAGACCAACTTGACACATGACTTGCCTAATTCTACTCATCTGATTTCGATTAGGGACAATTACACATATAGGCTTGGCATTGTCCGTTCCCAGACTTAGGGACGAGGACAACACAGCTGTTTTAACAGGGGAAGGCATGGTTGTCATACATCTTAACCCGACAACCGCTGTGTTGCTTCCACATTAATATAGTAACTTTACTTGAACATGAGCAGGGCTTAATATGATTTATGGCTCTTAAGTCATAATTCATCCATTTTTTTTTATGTTGCAACCACAAACCTCAATATATTTACTGGGATATGACGCAAGGGATGTGCAAAAACATCCCCCCAAAAATCTTAAAAAAACAAACGTTTTGATAAAATTGATTGACACAAAGTCCCAACAAAGTACAGTAAGGTTTAAACTTCTGGTGAGACAAAATTAGAAAGCATACATATATAGACACACACACAAACAAAAATCCCAACTTACTCAAAGTGTTGCTTTATCTCCCTCTCTTCTGCATATTGTGAGATGCCAGTAACAAATAAAGTGCGTTTCACCTTCACGGAAGAGAAAAAAACAGAAGCAATTACAAACACCATGCAACTGCTTGATGTCATGTAATGCCGCTCCAAAATTAAGAATCCATACCAAATCGTCCTCTTTGTAGCGCATCTTTGACGTGTGCCGCCTCATGCTGTACACTGTTAGCAGCAGGTAGAGAAAGGCAAAGCTAGTGTGTAGCCATAGTAGTTTGTTCCTGTAGAAACAAAGAGCAAAAGAAATCAAACACTAGCAAAATAAAGAGTTAAAATTAATTTTACAAAATACAGTTAGAAAAAAATATATATATACACACACACACACACACACACACGGACAGTTTATGAAAGACTCACTCTGTATCTAGATTTCCTATAGTGGTTCGTGGAAAACTATAGGCAGTGTCGTCTGTTGGAGGAAGGAAAGAAGTTCAAGTGCAAGTTAAATCTTATTTATTCCTCCTTACACTTTCAACATTTACTATTTGTATTTTCCTCACAGTCACAGGTGTGGCTCACCGGTAGCTTAAATAGGAATAAAAGCCGATTAATCATCAGTTAAGTCCTTTTATGCCCTTTTAAATTAATGAACGACAGCAGAAATTTATAATTGATAGCAACGTGGAACTAAAAACATGAAGTAGGAGGAAAAGCAGCGGCACATAACTGATGTCACAAGAAAAATCACAAGAGAAAAATAGGATGTGGAATGCTTGCAGTCTTAAAGTTAATAGCTGCAAAATGTCATTCTGGTGTCACATATTTAATTATGTACAGTGTGCATTTACAGGACTGTGGAAAATACATGTAGCCCCTTATACAAAAATAACAAAATTATAAAAATGAACAAAAAAGAGGAGTTATAGAACTCTGTCTTACTGAAAAAATAAAACATGCAAGACAAAAAAAGACTTTATTTGAGTTTTTGAACAAGTAAACTTCAATTAGCTCACCTAAAAGGTTCCCCGAGAAGTTAACAGGCAAGATTATGCCCACAGAGAGCACACCCACGGCTACAAGCAGACCAATGATGTGCCGCTGAAAAGACAAGTAGTGAACTGCATCTTCACCACACTTGTCCCTTATTTCCTCTTCCCTTCAGAGAGAAAAGACAAACAGCAGTAGCTACATATGAGTAATTCAGATCAGAAAGAAATGTTTTTTGCCAGAGGTACAACAACTTTACTGTAACAAGAAGTGAGGAGGCGGACTCACTTGATGCGGAAGACGGCTGTTAGCCAGGAGCAAAAGCCCTAAAACAGGAGAGTTGAACCAGTTTTTACAGGAAAAAACATGATCTCCTGCTTGAAGGAACAGTTCAGTTGCAACTCAATAAAACAGAATATCACTGAAAAGCGTGTTGTTTAATTTAATGTAAAAAAATACACACACATATATATATATATATATATATATATATATATATATATATATATATATATATACTAATAAATTCATGACTCCCAGAGGGGTTAATGTTAAGCATTTATTTATAATTATGACTTGCAGCTTTTTGAAAACTCAAACAAATTGTTTCTTTGAAAATTAAAATACCATAAAAGACCAATTAAAATGATTTTTTTTTAGCTCAGAAATGCAGGCCCATGCACTACACAGTGGATGTACACAGAACTTGGTCAGAGCTTCTTTTGAATGAATATCTGCATCAATGCAGTGTGGGATGGAACTGATCAGACTGCTTCTGCTCAGCTGTTAAGAAAGCGCAAGTCATTTCACTAGGAGCCTTTGACTTGTTTGCATGGCTGGATTTGAAGCCTCTTACCTTCCTTTTGACAATACTTAATAGATTCATTGTGGGGTTCAGGCACAACACAATCATATTGTGATCATTGAAGGTATTGGTACTTTTATTAATGTTTGGACCAGATCTGGTGGGAAATTAATTCACTGACTGTGGAAAAGTCTTAATGCTGCTGTTCTCTCTGTTGGCTCAGCAAAAAATAACCAGAAATGACGATTTGAAATATAATCATTCTGTGTAATAAACTGACATGAGTTTTATTTTATGGAAATATTCTATTTTTCATTAAGATTCACCCATATTTTATCCTGTAATAACTAGTAAGGTTTCTTACTATATCTCTCGGGTCCATGTCCATTGAGCTTGATACGGACGTGAGGCGTGCATAGCGTTCATTTGGTTCTGGCAGAGGGGAATTCACGCTGCAAGCAGAAACACACAAGATTTGCATGCTGCTGCATAGAAACGGACAAATGTGACATGTGACACCAGCCATATTTCAGTGCTTGGTGTCATAGAATGGAGAGGTAAAGTACAGCATTGAAAAGATGATAAAACTGATCAGAAACATTTCTCCTAAAACCAAGAGAGGAGATTTTACCAGAGGGAGCAATGAGAGGAACATCTGTAGTCCCATTTCATGCTAACATGCTTTGTTATTGTTGTTAATAATAAAGACAAGAACTGCAGAGTGAAGGTTCAATGATAATAGTCGGAGAAGGACATAACGAGAGATAAACTTTAGTGATGCACCAGGAATTCAGCCAAGACCGGAATTAGGTCATTTTCAGATTTAATCAGCTCCAACCTGACAATAGAATTTTAAAAATCCTACTGTCACTTAACAGTAAATGCAACGTATTAAGTGTTTGGAGGGCAACCTGTCAACACTCTTCAGTGTGAATGATTTAACTGCGTAAGGAAGACTCAAAGTAAGCCATTTACAGTGTAGTTAAAATACCTACATGTAAATAACCTTATTTTGTGTTTGAACTATGTTGCTTTCAACTTGAATTGCTAATGTTGGTTGTCTTCCAAACAAATAGCAAATCTCATCGTTTCAAGCTTGCATGGTCAGACAAGTGTGATGTTATTTCCTGAATGAATTGTAACTCATCGTAAATTAACATATAGTAAATGGAGACACTGGTCTCTCACACCTGCGAAATGACAACACATCTACTCCTCATATAAATGGCCACTGAGTTCTTATAGCACTAAGGCCAGGAAAAAAATACAGCTTTTTTACAGACTCCTTTTTATTTATATAGTTTTTTAAAATACATTTATAGAATGCAGAATTGAACCAAATTGGTATGCAAACCTATTAGAAGCTTCTCTAATAGGTTTGTTGAGTTATTCCTCCAGAGTCATCAGCACCCTTTAAGATAAATCAATATCATCTTATTTAATATTTATAAATTTGATAGCACTCCCTCTGGGAGGTAAAAGAAACAGTACAATATGTATCCAGATGGAAAGGCTGAAGAACACCAAGACTCTGTTGGAAGTGGAACAATCCTAGGTTCAAGAATGAGATCATTGAAGGCTCTAACAATTCTAAGAAAAAGGAATGAGGAGAGAGCCTGAGGCCTCCTCTCCCACATTCCTGTGAGGAGAAATAACTCATCTAAGCTCTGCTAGCCTAGAAACTGAACAACCACCACATACAGGACCGGGCCCGTCTATGTACAGCTGCACATCAGGGAAGTATTACCTCTCCCCGTCAGTGTCCAGACTGTGTGGCTCATGCAGCACGCTCACACAGGAGAACTTCAAGCTTCATAAAAGGAGGTCAATACACAGATTAGCACACACAGATCTGATTAGGACAGTGACAGAACAGGGACACCCGACACCAATAGTACAAGAGTGACATGGAGAAAGAGTTGCCAGCAGATTGGTACTGAGAAATTGATCAAAGAGGAAGAAAAATAATGAAATCATCAGGACAAAAAAAACCCACTGCAGCCTGAGCAGAAGGGATATGAGCGGTGAGTTAGGTCAGAACAAGAGACGAAAACAACAGAGAGAAAAAGGGCAGTAAATAGCTCTGCGATGCGGCGAGATGAACATACTATTCCCGATCATCCAGACGGCTATACCGTTGATCCATCTCTTTTTTTCTGATAAAAAAAACCCAAAAACATACAAAACAAAGCAAGAAGCATTAAGCTCATAAAAACACTGGGAACAAAAAAGAAGGGGAGTGATCATTTAAGAGAAAAATCCAGTAGCATCACAAGTATACCAGCGAAGGTTCTGTTCAACCTGGTACAAATTATTTTATCTTACAAAGTTAATCATGTTCTGTGATAATGCAAATGTCTGCCACAGTTTTGATTGTTTACTTTATAAAGTTCCACCATGTATTTGGAGGCTGTGTGAATCTACATCTCCATATCCTGTCGGTTATAAAAGCCTCCCATGCCGCCCCCTTCTCCCATCCTCCCTTCATGCTACAGGACATTCTCTGCTCATACGCAGCTGGAAAAACAGTGTGTCTGTGACGCAACACAATCACAGCTGGGGAATGTGGGTAATGGAGCACTGTGTCAAGGACTCTGTCCGAGGTCCGTCTGACTCTCTGTCTTTTTCCCCTCATTGTGAGGTAGTGGAACACCTCAGAGCTTTGGGTGACTCATAACCTGGAAGTTACCCAACTATTTTCATTTCTTAGTCTAAAGTGAAATATGGGTTAAATTCCTAAATGTTAATAATAAAAACTGCATTTAAACCTGTATTTATGAGTTTGGAAGATCTAAAAATGTGTGGCAGAGCTCACTTGTTGCCACTAAAATACAAACTGCTGACACTCTTTTCTGACTCCCCCTTATTATGCCTGTTTCTGTTGGAAAAACAGAAGGGCGGCCAAACCAAGCCAAGTACAGGTTCAGCTTGTTGTTGAAGAATACCTTACATAAAAAAAAATAAAAAATACTGACCCCCATATAAATTTAAGCTACTTTGAAACAAGAGTGCCAAAAATTAAAATTAAACAAAATTAAATATCAAAGATAACCTGAGTAAATGCAAAAAGTAATTTTTAAATAATGACTTAATTTTTTAAAAGGAAGAAGAGCCAACTAAAAAAGATGTTTTTTTTTTTTTTTTAAATCTACTTTTCCCTATGAAAAAAGGATACGTTAAATCTTTTATTAGCTTATTCAAATCAGCCACACCTTGGCTTGTTTTCAGCTAGCATTTACTCATAAGCATTTGATTTGATACCTATTGCATCAGTCACACCCACCATAATTATTGCTTGACATGTAGAATCAAAAAATCACTTAAATTCTCATTCCTGTCTGGCTACATGAAATTGGGTAAAAGACCTCAAAAACAACAAATTATCACTGAATCTAAAGAAATACATGCGAAGACTAAAAATCTAAGTCATCTCTGATATCAGTTTCATTTCTAAGGGGATTTTCACAACTATAGTTTGTTTACTTTGATACAAATCAGTTGATGAGTGGCTAGGCTACCAAATATTTAAAGCACTGCAGGAGTCATGAAGGACCAGCAATTATGATTCAGCAATGAGAAAAAGAGAGGGAGTGCAGGGAATTGCTACCATGGGGAAGATCCAAAGGGAAAAACCATTGTGCTGTATTCAGCTTGTTGGGCAATAAACAACACTGCAAACAGTGCTGAAACTTGAAGAAATTCCAACAATTATGTAGATTTAATCTAGAAAAATCCCTTCTTTAGAGATTTAAATAAGAGGTCTCAAATGGGAGAACTGTTGGTACATTCAATAATCTTTTTTCAAACGAAACACTTTTAAGTTAATCAGTTTTCGGAAACCTTTTAGTATTTTGGGGTTTTCTGCAAAGCAACTTACAGAATAATGATCTTAACATGTAGCCAAAGCAAAATAGAAGTGTTTTAATCTCAAAATAAACTTTCTATACTCATCTTAACCTTTGTCCTTATAGATAACCTGTGAGGTGTGCTCAAGAGAAGAGTGCATAAGAAAGGAGCTTGACTCTGGACAATATAGAGACATTGTTTAAAGAAGAATGGTAAAAAGCCCTTCTCTCTGTCTGCTACATTAGAAAACTAAGAGCTGTCCTATTAAAAAATAACTGACCAACTGTGGCTTAAAAATCTACATTTCTTTATAGAGAAATATTGAATAAATGTTCTCATATTAGAGTTTGTGTTTTTCTGAAATTTCCAGTGTGAAATTGCTTTAATTTTAGGGCTTCTAACAAATCTTTACCAGGGGTGCCAAGGAATGTGGCTGTGACTCATACAATGAGTGTCAAATCCATAACTGATAAGTAAATGCTAGCTAATACATAGCCCCATGACTGAAACGTAATGGTGCTTTTCTTTGTTATTGCAAAGTCATTTAAATATTTGTGAGCACTATACCTGGGAAATGAACTCAATAAAAGTCCCTTCAGGTGTGTTCCCAAATGAATTCCATGTTTATATCACCCAAGTGGTTTATTACAGTTCAGTTCAAGCAACAAAATGTAATGTTGCATTAATTTCTGTATGCAACACTATCAGGGAAGCATCAGCTTTTTTTTTTATGTGAAAACTCCACAGTATAAATTCTATTCAAAACATAAAATCTTCAGGACGTGTTAAAGAAGTTGGTATTCTGTATGTGATGTAATCCAGGTTTCTTTAACAAACCTATGTTAAGGTAAAATGCTTATGTTATCATAACAGTAACCCATAACACTAACATGAAGAAGCAGTAAAATCTTTGCATGGATTAGATCAACAAAACAAACTATCCACGCATATCACAACAGCTTCAAGCAAAAGGAATTACAATGCAGATAAATTAATAAAAATTAAAAGAAAAAAACAATTTAATTTCCTTTTAAAAAACTTGAACCCCAATGGAAAATACATCTGCTTTTTATACATTGATAATTAGTTATATAATTGTGTTTACAAAACATGTGTTATGAATACTCCAACGGGTAGTGACCATAATTCTACATTTCGCATTGTCTGTTATTCATTGTCCTGGAATAACAAGTTATTCCAGGAACCTTGGCACGTGTTTCATTACCTGTCGGCGTCAGTTACCAGGGCGAGGCGCCCATAGTCCCATGCTCGCTTCCTCAACACAGAAAATACGAACAGCAGCAGCTACAGGGACACAACAAACAGTGCTTGTTAGCACCTTCACTGCCTTCATTTACACTACACAAACCAACAACATGGAAAGTTGGTTCACAACAGCTTCACAAAGCTCATCATTTCAAAGCACTTTCCTGGAAGTATCTTGTTTTAATAAGGAAAGGTTCAAGTACCTGCAAGTCATTGCTAGGCCAAGCTTCTGAATGCTGCACAAATGTTTTGGGCTCCTCAAATGAATGACATAAATACTCACCAAAAAGCACATAAAGTCAAGGGCAAGGACAGTAGGGACACCACCAAACGGTAATCCTTGGAGAACGGTGCTGCGAATTCGGCCCGAGTAGCAGAATTCTTTGGAGCTGTTGGTCGAGCAATTCCCATTGTTGCACTGAGGCCCCAACGAGGAGCCCATTGTGATCTTCATCAATCTGTAATTCAATTACTGCAGCATGTTGACACCCTGCGAAGGAGAAACACATTTTTACAACTTCACATACTGAATTGATGTCGCAATAAAGATATATTCTTCCCATTTTTGCATCAAGATTAGTTAGAATTGGAAAAGGCAAATCAGAATATATTAGATCATACATGAGAAACGGTTTCCTACTCAGATCTTTATGTCATCAGTATCAAGGTGCATTAATTAAAAAAGTTACAGTTTCTCAAATGCAAAGAAATTTTACCAACAACACTGCTTCGGTTTGAAGTACTTTTAATGTGATCCGAGAGAAAGAAGTGACCAAATTTTTCTCCAGATGCGTGCCGGATTTTACCCAACACTGACATGCTGTGACCATCGCATGCGAATCCATGCTTAGCTGTCATCAGTCACATGTTTAGCTGTTGTTATGCTTGTTGTTTGACCACAAGCATAACATAAGTAAAACTTCTAAAATTATTTTAGAGAAATAAATTTTTTGTTCCTGAATCGTGCCTGTACATTTGGGAAGAAAAATAAAAGATTATATTCACAGCCTAGTTCTTAAATTACTAAAGAGATGTGGGTTCTCCCCATAAAAAATAAACAGTATCTTTCCAGTCCTTGTAATTTGTTCAGATTTGTAAGCAGGGAAGTTGACAAGTCAGCCTGAGCAGATGAAGCCTGTTGGAACAAGCCTGCTATGGGATGGCCTTATATCCTATTTCTTCCAGGTTCTTTCCTTTCGATGACACATCCCTTGTCAATAAAGGACTAGTTTCAGCAGAGTATTTGGACACCAACACAGTCCAAATAGTTTCTTTCAAATTGAACAAAACGTTTTTAAGAACATTCACATGTAAATAAAAGAGACCATAACTATGTGACTAATTTCCAGCACTAGTCTTATAGGTAGACTTGTGTCAAATATAAGATAATAAAAAAAACCCTAATAAAACATATTTTTAAAAATGTATTAAAATGTAAATAGGTTCATAATGATATCCTAAATAGACTAGCGAGAGTATAAGAGGATTATGAAATGCACCCGACAACAAAGCTAGAGTCTAAATGATTAGCATTTTTGTTTTAGAAATCCTCAGTTTCAGCCTAGCAGTAAAACAGAAGTAGCATGTCCCCTAAGTAGGCACACAGCATAAATAATGCACAATGCACTTCAAAACACTGTAATGGATCTAGGTTTACGTGAGACTTTCTAACACTAACTTCCATGTTCAGGAAATCAACACCATTAGCAATTTAAAATTAGGAGCAAATTTCCCTTTTAGCTACTAAAAAATGTGTATTTCCATTTCAGAATCTTATGGAAAATACTTCACCGATTTAATGGTTTAAAGTTAAAGGCTTTGAATTGAAAAACGTTCAAAGATATTGTCCGAAGGCTTCAGGAAGTAATGGTTTTCTAACCGTTTCACAGTTGCACAGTTCGACTTGTGCCTTTCTGCCCACTACTATCAACCAAATCCACAATGCTGCTCATCTGCCCTAACACTAACTCATTTATCTTCTCCCTGGAATGCTGTGATATCACTGGAGAGTCACAGCCAGAGTCGAACAATAAACTGATAGAGACTACAGGGTTCAAATGGACCGGTTTCAACCCAAGCAGCACACAACATGCCCCCGCTGTGTCTTCGCCCACAATGAGTCGGTCATGGGCGCTTTGCAGATTAAAGACCTGCAACATGATGAAGCATTTAAAAAGGATTTTTTTTTTTTTAAAGATGTTTTCAAAACCAAATGAATCAGTTTGTAATGTATATATGCAAAGATTTAATTTTGCTTCAATGTAAAAATAAACAGCCATTGCAAGCACACAAGCAAGTTTATTTTAGAGAAAAGGTTCATTGAAGTTAATATATGCATACAAGTTACACATCAATTCAGCAGTTTCATGTTCTAGTTAAACATCTCTGTTCAGATAAAGGTCTGACACAGATGTTTAATGTTAAGTATAGCAGAAACGGGCATTGGAGTTAAAAAGACGTGCTGAGTAGCGCGTGATGGGTCACAACATGAGCTCGGGAGGGTATGTCCTGTCATAGAAGCTGGATTTGCAGTTTCATTTCCTTCAAGGACTTCTTTATATTTGCATCTTTAGGTTACTAGTGTGTACCAAGCTCCTCTTACCCAAAACCACAAAAGCAGAACATTCGAAAGAATTGCTTAACATTATTATATGATCAAATGGTCCAATATAAATATCATCTGTCTACGTGACTTTATCTTAATCAACTTCTTATGTTAATTTCTGGTGTTTTTCTGACAGTTCTAGGAAAGTCACCAATAGATTTTTATCTATAGTGTTTTCCATTACTGAGTGAGTCTCTGTTTGATAATGTCATAAGCAAACTATTTGACCAAGCCTTGTTCCATGCTTTGAAACCGCCAACAATCCAAGCACCATCAGACTAACTTTCTAGTGCAAACTTATTTATAGGACTATAAACCAGGAGGAATGAGGATGAATACCCAAAGTGTTTTTTCTCTCCCAAGTGAAAGAAAACACTTGGGAGAGAAATTTAAACGAGTAGCTGTTCAGCTTTTTTCTTCAACCATTTTTTCCAGCATGTCAATTTATATTTTAGCACATAAAATACCAATTAAAATATTCTTCCAGTGATAAAATATGTGCAATTTCTTTAAACTACACATCTTTGCATCTCTGAAGGGAAATCAATGTTGTGACATTGCAAATATTTATGAACAAGGAAGATACATGTGGTCCAACAAATCTTTGGCCATTTTTTTTGTCTACTATTTTTTAGCTTTCTTCATCTGCTTTGGTACTAAACTTTAGGATGTGAAATTGTGAAGAAAATAAATGCACACTCTATTAGAAAGTCATCTGGCTTGTGTAAACCAAACATGTCCACCATAAAAGTAACGTATTCTGTGTAATTGACATGGTTTAGTCATAATTGCAAACATTATTAGATAGAATGATAAACTTTAATTAAAATCTCCAAGACTATAATGCTAATATTAGCCTGGTTGGTAAATCACTGTCAGCTCCGTGAGATTCAATTAACAAACCTTGTGTATACATTAGACGTTACATAACAATATCAAAGCGTTATGCAAGATCATACCCAAGAGACATTAACTGTGACAAACCAATTAAATTAGCCAGTAGATTTCCCAGATTTTCAGTGATTTAATCTAATACAGCCATCAGCAGGTGAAACAGAAACAAAATGTTTTGTGCCCTTTAGTAATTGCTTAAGACAGCGTGTTCATTGATTCGCTTTGTTTTGAGTTTAGCAAAAATAACTTAAAAAATTATCAATGCATGACATACCATAATGAATCATGTACAAAAATCTTCTAATACTTTCATTTTATATTCACTACAAAAATATCTCTATCAAACAACCGCTGAAAGCTTGCCCATATTTTTTTTTTTACTTTTACAGTTGGTGTATCTTATGTTCAACAAAAATTAAAGACTAAGAAATGATCAGGAAAGAGCTAAATCAGAAATAGCTGCTCAAACATTAAAGAACAAGCACGTGCTCAATCAACGGATAGCATTGTGACTGAAACTTCATGATCGTGGAAAAAAAATTTAGCTGCTATAAGCAAATTTTGAAAATGATGCTCCTTGAACAAAAAATGAAATAATTAACAATTCATTAAATAAGCAATCCAAATTATTTTGGTTAGGACTAAAAGCACAAGTATTTAACCTAATCACCAACAGAGTTAAAAAAGCAAAACCCCACACACAAGTTCATAACAAGAGTTGTAACAATATAAAAATTAGCCAGAATGAATGTACACTACCTATTTCAGAAAAAATAAAATACAATTTTTTTTCACTGCCCATGTAAATTCTCATTTTCTGAGAAGCTGAATTGTGGGTTTTCATTACCTTATATGCTCAAAGTACAGAGAAAAAACCCCACTTGAAATATGTCACTCTGTAAGCAGTGAATCAACAAATTTCAATTGGTAGTCTTCTGCATTTTAATGCACAACTGGTAAAAAAGGAAAAGATCATCAAAACAGAGTTTACTTGTAAAATTTAGGATATAGTTTTCTATTGTACACTTCTAATTCTATTTATTTAATATTATCTTTGGTGCTTTCCCTACTGGGGGACAAATGTACGATTCAATCCAGTTCATCAGCTAATCCATTATGAAAGACTGGTGCTTCTGGAAAGTTGTAAACAAATACCGATACTGTTTATATAGAGAACTATGGCGCATGTACTCAGACAGCTCATATGTATCTCTTTATAGGCTCTCCATATGAAGGGGATAACTCGGAGATTAATTATCTCACTCAAGCTCCAACTAGTCATCCGTCCATGATGAAACCCAAGTCAGTAAATTCATCAGAGGCTAACAGACCACTTGCAAGATAGCTGAAAAACGACAGTAGTATACGAAGACATGTCAAAACGTCGCCCTTTTTTTCCCTACTGCTGTTGAGATAGACCACGATTCTTGTTTAGGTTGTTGCGTTCATGCATGACAATCTCTGAACTCTTCTTAACTTTTTTTAAAATCTTTGGATTGTTACCGCGAGTTAGCCTTTAAGTCACTATTAAAATTTAATTAGCAACAAATATCCGATTGCGTTAGGCAGGCGAATCCATGGGGAGGTATTAATGAAATATCCTTAATACTAACACAAGTATTTAATTTGTAGTCATATTACATGTATTTATATAATTGTAAAATACAATTTGAGCAGATAGAAAGGAACATTGTTCAGATATGTTAGCCTGACGCTAATGGTAAAGAGATGGCTTTACGCCTTTATTGTTCTGACAGCACGCAATAAGTTACTTAACAGACAGAGCTGACAAAAATCGTCTCTACCAGGGAACACATCCTAAAAATTAAAGTGGTCACTGATATATATAATAAAAACAACTTACTTTCCAATAATGCGTAGCAGTGAGAAAAACTGTCCACTGTTTCCAAGTAGAAGCTAGCGACTTAGCTCTTCGAGAACAGGTTGAGACTATCAGGCAACTCTTGGATAATCTAAGTCCAACGAGTGTCCGCGACAAAAACTGAAGCGAACTAAACAAAACTATAAAGCGAAACTATATTTCTAGCTGTTAGTACACATAAACATTGCTCCGCCACCGCGGCTGAGTCAGTCTGTATGCCGGTGGGACAAAAGTCGCTAACTAGAACCAGTCTAACACCAAGTTTAGAGATAGCCCCAGACATGTTAGATGTAGATTGCGCATGCGTCTTAAACCTCTCTACTCCTCATTGGGGCTTGATGAGTAACATCTAGTTTTTTGTATTTCTACACACACTGTTGCGCATGTCTGTGACATACAAACAGCAACAGACACGCTTCTGGCTATTTTCCCCATCTTTTTCTGGCCTTTTTCCGCGCACAATTTGGCAACATTTATGATTAGGATACTACTCCAAGTTCATATTAGGGTGAGCAATATTTGGTTGTACTTTGTAGCATTTTGTTAACTCGCTAGCTACATTTAGCAGTCGCTTCCAGATGACGTACGCTTGACATTGGTATGGAGCAGAAAACAAGGGTTACCTTATTTTGTTAAAAGGTACGCTCTTACACCCAATCTGATGTATGTGTCAATTTCATTATATTGTTTTTGTCACAATTATCATCAAACAGAGAAACATTTAGCATATTTAAGTCTTATTACCTTTCCACGTGAAGTTTGACACCGCTAACATTAGCGTACTAGCTGCTAACCGTTTGCATTTTTTCCACAGGCCACAGAAGATTAGCTGGAAGCATGACTTTCCCCCGACTTTTACAACAACTTCCTGTGCTGCTCGTTCAGACGTCGTCAACAATCCTTCAAAGAAATTTTAGGTAAGAATATCTTTTTTGGGAAAAAAATGTTTTACTTACGTAGTTTTTGAAAGATGCAGTAAGCATATTGTAAGCATATTTTAGGATCTTATTTTTCGAAAAATACGCTTTAGGTGAAATTTAAAGTGCCTTGCAATGCTAATGGAACTTCTTGAACTTTTTTTACATGTTGCAACTAAATGCTTAGCTGCATTTTTGGCATCCCCTCAGCATTATGGAGCTACCACTGTGTTGCAAGGCATTGATTGATATCCTTTTTGATTTGTTTTGGTGACAGACACAAATCAACTTGTGTCACACAGCAACTTCTTTTTATCTGACACTTTCATAAGAAAAAGGTTGTGAAGTGCAAGCTCATAGTTCATGTGGCCTTGGTGGCTACTGGCTACTACTCTCATTACTAAGCTTTTAGTTACTCTTTCCATTTTCAGATAATGTACTCAACAGTGTTCACAGAGACTTTCAAAGCTTGGTAAATGTTATAGAACATAACTGCTTTAAACTTCTCACTCTATAAAAACTGTGTGTTTTGATCTTTATAAAGCTATTTGTTCTCTAAAATAACTGCAAGGCCTTCACAGAACAAATGTATTTATACTGAGATTTAATGACACACAGGTGGAGTCTGATTTCTGAGGTGACCTCTGGATGCACTGGATGTTCTTTTGGGAAATCAGAGTAAAGAGATTGAATTCATACCCATGCCAATCTTTTTAGATTAATTTTATTTGTAAATAATTTTAGAGAAGATGTATTTTTTTCAGGTTCATCATTATGCACTGCTCGGTGTCAGTCTATTACTGAAAATAGCAATTATGTTGATGTAGTTTTAGCTTGCAAAAGTTTAAGCTGCATAAGGAAGGTACTGTACAGCAATACTTTTAACTGAAAATGAGTGGGACTATTTAGAATATTTAGTATGAAGTACTTTTAAAAGGTTGCTTAGTTTAGAATTACTGATTTAATTTTTATCTTTCCAGTGTCTCAATTGCTACGGCTGCAATTCAGAAAATGACGAGAGTGCGCGTGGTAGACAACAGCTCTCTCGGAAATACGCCATATCACCGCCCGCCAAGAGTGATCCATGTCTACACTAAGAACGGCATTGGGAAAGTCGGCGACAAAGTGTTGCTGGCCATTAAAGGGCAGAAGAAGAAAGCGCTCATCGTTGGACACAAAATGCCCGGGGACCGCATGACTCCACGCTTTGATTCGAACAATGTTGTTCTGATTGAGGATAATGGCAGCCCTACTGGAACAAGGATTAAGGTCCCTATACCGTCAAACCTGCGTCAAATGGAAGGCGATTACTCTAAAGTTCTGGCAATTGCAAACACATTTGTCTAATTTCATCATGTCGAATATATATGAACATTTAGCTCTTGAGTTTTCAATAAAATGAAAAATGGTCAATTTGCAGTTTTCTGCATAGTATTTTGTTGCCACACATCAAGTGCTAAAGTATTATTTTACGTATTTGACATTTCACTGAGGCCTCATGTTTACAGCAAATATGATCTTTACTTGCATCATAGAATCACCTGCTGCTCTGCAGTTTAGTGGGTCAAAGCACAGATTATAATACCGTTTTGGGGTAAATATTTATTGAAGGCACAACATACATTCACAAAACATGACATGAAATGGCACATAAAATTGCTGTTAACAAGGCAACCCTTACATAAAAATTATGTCAGTTTAATGTCACATACAGTAAATGTGATTAGTGTGAGACGACATCACTGGTGGCTTCCTTCAGCTCAAAGTTCAGTGCAAAACAAAGTCTAGTTTCTTCGACTAAATACTGAACTAGTTTAACATAAAAGTGAAAAGTTGGCATTAGCTAGGACTCTACTGCCACCTGGAGGTGAAATTCTGAGGTGATTATTTCTGATTAAATAAATAAAAATGATTATATTCACAGGAACAATCACAAATACAATAACACTCACAGCTTTTAGTAAGCATAAAATTAGGACATAACTTGACAGTAATAATATTAAAATAAAATTAGTAAATAAAAATGTCAAATTATGATGCAGATTCCAGCTGGTGTATCATGCAAAGGCACATGCTGCTATTTCTAGTACTGGAGATGACTGATTTACATGGCTTTTTTTTTTTTTTTTCTCTGTGGTATTGCATATCTTCAAAAATATTCCTAGGACACATGTGGCTTTAGTTCACCTGCACTTTCTTATAAAGCTCCTATGTTAGGTTGTGTTTGCACTGAGGTGGGGTGTTTTACAGCCTGAGGGGTCCTCAGAGCAGCAGGCACTATATTTTTGCAGCTTCTCCTGAAACTGCAAGGCTCCTCATCCACACATGGTCAGATAAAGCCACTGAAAAAAGAATCAGAAACAAAAGTTAGACACAACTGAAGTTTTAAATAATATTTTTTTTACAACATCACTCACCTCTGTGAGATTTATCTCAGCAATTCCTGATCCCTCCTTGTCTAGCTGCTGGAAAGATCCTGTTAAAGTGAAAGGTTTTAGAAGGTTAAGTTGCTTTGCAACACCAGCTGTATTACATCTAAGCTAAGTTTTAATCACACAAATAAGTATTTTATGTGATAGATCAATGAAAAACCCTGATCATAGTGCTCTTTGCTGATTCAGTCAGTGTAGGTGGACAGTCATGCCTTGGTAGGCCAGCAGTTGTGCCACAGTCCTAATATTGAGTTTAATCAATTGAGCAAAACTCTGAGGTGTTTCAAGTTTGTATATATTTAGTGCAGAATTACTCACTGAACATGGCTTCAAGCTTGACCAAGCAGCAGATGAAGTTATCAAAATCAATCAGTTCATTCTCCGCATACCGTGCCACCAGGATCTGGTGCAACCGATTATTCAGTTTAAAGCCTGCACAGAGAAATAGTACAGGTTAAAAATATGAAATCATTATGTTTCTTGAAAGTATTAATGTCAACAAGAAAGCTGTGGACATTCGACCTGCTGCTTCCACAGCGAGTCGCATCTCATATGAGCTCATGGCTCCTGACTTGTCAAGATCAAACTCTCTGAAAGTGACCTGGAAAATAAAGAGGCAAAAATGTGAATAAAAACACAGGGATTAAGAGTGCACCCCCATTTCTCTCATTTTTACCAGCCACTTTCGGATTTTGTTCCACAGGATCTGAAATTCTACCAGTCCCAGGCGAGCACTGCCATCTTTCTGGCAAAGTATGTGTTAAGGCAGCAAATGATACATCGAGGCAATTATTATGCTGACAAATGCATGCACTTTCCAAAAATATAACCAGCAGAAATGGAGTTAACTAGTTTATTTTTGTGCAATATGTCATAAGGATACATCCATCAGATTGACCATGGTTCTGCATGATTCTATGCTGAAGCCATCAGTCTTTAGATCTTTGTCTGAAACAGCAAAATTGTGATTTTTATTGATAAACCACACTACAGTTTGTAAACAGTCTGAAAACTGGTGCACAAACTATGCACAAACTGATAAAAGACTCCAAAGGAAGATTAAAATTACTCCGAGGAGGTTAAACAGAAAACTCACGCCGGGTGACCACTCTGTTGAGAATTGTCCTGAGCTCACGAATAGAGATTTCCATGTCCTGTATAACCACAAAGACAGAAAAAAATAGCAGTACCAGAGCCATGTTCTTTTTTAACTGCATTAAAATCCTGCTTTTTGCTTAATAAGGTTCTACACTTGAGAACAATGCAAATACTACAATTATCAACACCATTCCGTTAAATTTCAGGTTACCTCTCCTGCTAGTTGGGCAAACATGGACTTAAACGAATCATCAATATCATCTTCCGTTATTTCCTCCTGCAAGACAAAAAGTAAACATAAAAATCAGAGATCTATATACTTCAAACAATTAGTTCCAAAAAGAAAAGGTTTGAGCCATTCATCCTTGATGCACACCTCATCTCCAAAATCAGCAGATATTTCATCATCCAGTTCCCTGCAACAAAAAATAAATATGAGATTTTCCTTCCCACATTCTGCTAATGATGAAGAAAAAAAAAAAAAAAAAGATAAAAAAGACACACTCTGTCTCTGACTGCTTTTCGGTGAAAACCCTGAGGACGAAGTCGGCCTCTTTGCCAGGCTCGAAGGTGGAGGGAACGATGAGGTACTCCCCGGGTGGCAGCCGCAGCCGAGTGCTCACCTCACGAAGGTTGATGAAGGTCTCAGATCGAGCGCACGATGAATTACTCAAGAAGAAATTTTTCTTCAAGTGGACATTCTGGCAGCCTCTGTACTGAGGACAGCAGGAGACAAATGACTTAACATGGATTTTCATATTTCCATGTCAATTAATTTAAAATAATGCGCTGATTACTGCCAGGTGTGTTTAAAAGATTTGAATTGTTTTAGTGAGTAGTTTGGTTCCAGTTTAAGGAGCTCTTGTAAATGCATGCAAAATGTTTTTCTGTTGTTGTGGTGTTTCATGTACGTAACCAACACAGACCTTTAAAAGAGACTCTTCTTGTATGTGAAGATATATTTTGAAAATCGCTAAATGAGTAAGAAGTAAGAAGGTTCTCAATAAGGGATCCTGTACCTACCTCCTCTGGAATCTGCAAAAAGAACAGAAGGGAAGATTGTTAATGGGTGGCATGAGGCAACAGACATTTTTAATAAACTACAGGAGCAGAACAGCGGGGATCCATGCAGTCCATCATGTTTCTCACCTCATAGACAGCAAAGCCAATGGTGTGCATGTCCTGACCATGGCGTCGGTATCTGCGCCGGTCCTTCTGCATGAGGGCTACAAGGAAACTGCACGCCACTTCATCATCCTCTGGGTCATCATCCTCCTCCAGCAACGTGATCTTATACTGAGGATTTATCCAAAATGTGTCTACAGAAATGGAGCATTTATGTCAAGTTTTGTGAAAAATTACACATATTATAGAGTTTCTACACATAGTCACTTTTACATATTTATAAAAAAAAATCTTATGGAAGTCTGAACTTTGAACAGTAAGCATCTCTTATTATTTTTAGTTTTCAGTGTTACTGAAACAACACAATGCTGACACTGGCCTGTGATTTTCAGAGTGTGGTATACAGCAACTACTTTTATTGCATCTGGAACTATTTAAATTGGCCCTATTTTAAACTCTATAACTCTTGGACTAAGCAGACTCTTTAAAGAAAAGCTTTGTTAATTTTGTGTCTTTAGTATAAATTTCGCTCCAGAATTCCTGGCTGTTTTTTTAATAATAAAAAAGTTTTTTGTTGTTATTAATTTATTAGGACTTTTAGACACAGTCTAAGAACTACAGGTTCTGTTCAACCTGAATAAAAGGCGAGGCAAGTTTATTTGTATTTTAGCACCAAGCACAAGACAATCAAAAGTGATTTAATTTCACATCAAAGGAAAAACACTAAAACAGAACAAAAAACCTTAAAGCTTTGCTTAAAAAGAGATGAACATGACAAACACTTATTAATAGGAACAGCTCCTAATTACAAATTTGAAACAGATTAATTGCCTTAGAAAAACTGAATACTGTCTTCACTGATTGGGCAAGCAGTTCATTATTGGGACTTTTTGATCAAAAGCTTCAGTGAACTAAATGTTTTGTTGGTCCTGATTTAAAAGAACCAACAGTTTCTCTGGATATGTCAGGTTTTCAGAGAGTTTGTTCCAGAGTTTAGGAGCAAAACTAAATGCTGCCACATCTTGTTTGATTCCAGTTCTGGGAAAGCAGTCAGCAAGTATCTGAAGACTTTAAAAGCTCATCCTGGGTTACATTTGACAAGAATTTTGGCTCATGCCCATTCAGTGATTTATAAACCCATATCAACACATTTTTAAAGTTGTTCAGAGACTACAAAGGTAATAAAATCGGACTTTTTTTTATTGTAATTTGTACACAGTTAGTCAATAAATGAAAAGTCAGTAAGTTGTGGGGCAAATCAAAGATAGGAAATGTAAATTTCAAAGATATTAATGTAAAATCATTGCATTTATTAAGCAACAGTAGACATTTGTCCGTTAGAAAAATTGAAGACTGAAGAAAAAGTCTGGGAAAATTTGGTCATACTAAATTTTCTTTTTCCTTCAGGATCAGGAAAATGACATCAGATACCACAATATTCCAGCCTCTTAAAGACTGCGAAGGAACCCTGATGTTAATATTCTGCTACATGTTTTTGGATTTTTGCTGTTGACTCACTGGGATGGTTCCTGCAGCCCCCGGCGGTGCTGCCTCTCCTCCATGTGCCGTAGAACTTTATGGTGTTCCAGTGACTGAGGCTGTCCTCACTCAGGACGTCCGGAGTCAAGTTGCAGATTTCCAGTCGGGAAAACTGCCTCAAAAAATCACTGAAGGACATCCTGAATGAAAAGAAAATAAACAAAAAAAACAACAGAAACATTATTCAAATAATTTCAATAAAAGTTAGATTAGATTAGTTTGAATCACATTAAGAAATAATCATGATTAAAAAAAATAAAATAAATCACCAGTGCCACACTTCTTCGCCTTGTCTTGTTGCAACTATGCAGACCTCTTTTTTGACAATAGAGAAGCAAAATCTTTTCCTGTGACATTTCACAAGTTTGTATCACACAGAGAGAGGAATGTTTGGCTACTCAAGTGTGTTGGAGCCTTGCAGGGCATTGGGTATCCAGCACTGGATTTAGGTACTCTGGAGCTAAGCCATTATTCAATTTGCAATTGTCTTGTTGAGTCCTAGAGACTCAACAATATCAAATGCCCTGATATTTTAAAGAGTTCATGATAATATGCAGTCCAGCAAGGTTGTCTAGGGCTCACAGCATTATAGATTCGCCACTGTACTTAACAGTGGGCATGAAGTCCTTCAGCAAACTGTCTTCTCTCACTGTGTCTGGTGGCTACACTTCTCTTCTCAATATATGTTAAATTAATAGAATTTTATTTTTCAGACTTTTTCAGTGCCATGAAAAAGTCATGCATTGCATTGCAATTCTTTCGTGTTGCAATGCAACATGAAAGAATTTTTAAGGCTTTTTATAAACCCTTATGAGAGAAGACACTGGAGGGTGTTGTATGAAGCCAAGCAGTTTTCCAAATAGAAATGTATATTATTCCTTTTAACTTCTTGTTGTATGTAAAGATGTAAATCTTACCAAAACTCTCCGTCTTCCATGCTAAGATGCAGGTCTTCCCTTTCAGATGGGTCAATTTCATCCCATTCACTGGAACTATGAATGACAGACATGGCATAAGAAACAACCCTCCAAAGCTAAATGTTCACAAAATTTAAAGGTACATCTCAATAAATCTGAACATCATTGTTTCAGAAGTTTAATTCTAAATTTGAAACTCATAATTAGATTTACAGCAAAGAGTGGTATATTTCAGGTTTTACAACTGTTAAACTTAGATGATTATGACTTACTGCTCATGAAAACCTGAAATTTAGTTTCTCAGAAAATTATGAGATTGCATTACAATTAAGAAAAATCTGTAGAAGAGTGTGATTTTATGGCCTATTATGCTAAAATAACAGAAGACCATGAGACAATCAGCGATATCCTCCTGTGATAACAGGGTGCAGTCTCCAAATATGTGAATAGAAAGTTCAGCAGAAGGAAAACACACACATCTTGAAATATTCCCTGTGTGTTTAATGAATCTACATGATATACAGCTTTCACTTTTTGAATTCAAGTACAGAAATAAATTCACATTTTGAGATGCACCTGTAAGTTTGAACACACTCACTTGTCACTCCAGGCTCCAGTCCACTCCACCTGGCCCCAGGGGTTACGTATTCGGATAAGGCGCACCATGTTGCCAGCGTAATCAACCTGTCACACAGCAGAGTGGTGAGGAAATGTCAAACCACAACTTTAATGCTTTGTGTTGACCGAGTTGCAGAGAGACAGACCTCCTTCAATGCGGTGACAGAGTAGGCGTGGCCCTTCACAAGCTTCTTGAAGGTCACAGCCTCCATGTCGAAGGCACTGGTTATCTGTGAGCATGTGAGCGGAAATTTATAATGTAGAATTAAATTGCCGTTCTAGATGAATAGGCGCAAACGACACTTACGTCAATAGAGCAGCCCAGCAGGGAGCCCCTCTCCAAGGCTTTACTGATTATCCTGTAGAGATCTTTGGGAGCCTTGCGCAGCTCGTACATCTCAGACACCCCCCCTGTGAAATCCTCAAAGCCCTCTGTGGTGCTTCCTCCAGAGAGAGCCTCATAGGAGCCATTTAGCCTGATAGCAAATAGAAAAACCCTTCAGACTAATTGCTTTTAGCAGCAACACTTCAGAATATCCCTCTGAACAAACTAATGCAAGCAATTTTTAAACCTACTTGGCATAAGCTTTCTCTAGGAGTGCACTCCAAAATTCATTGCCCTCAGCAGAATGGACAAACATGAGCTCTCCGTCTTTGACAGGCAATCGATCATCAATCACAACATCTACCCACTCGCCGAACTGCCAGAACTGTAATGCAAAGCAGTGCATTAAAAAGAGATCCATCCATCGAGTTCATGTGAATAGGAATAAAAAAAAAAAAGGGAAGGGTGAAAAATTGTAAGTAAAGAACCTGGAAGTGGAAGATTCCAGCGTAGTCATCTTGGAAGGACTGGCCATGTGGAACAACTCGATGAAGGAGCCTCTCATTCAGGGTCAGAGAGGCAATGGCTGCCAAGAGCCAGCAGTCGCCTGGAGGGGAAAATCAGAGGTCAGAACCTCACATCAGAATCTGTTCTTTTAACTTATTTTCACAACAAATTCATAACTCACCAAGAGCACCCTGACAGATGTCCGTTCTAGTGGCTCCGCCCACAATAAACTGAGGGTCACCTGTCAGTTCCTATAAAGATAACAGAAATGAGTCAGGACAATCAAACTCTTTCAAAGAAATCACTTCTTTTCCTGGCTGCCATCCTCCCATGAGGTTTAACTCTGTAAATATCGAGGAGCTGTAAACAAATGTCAGAGAGGGGAGAGGTCTGAGATGCCAACAGCTGCAGAGGTCTGCAAAGAGCTTGTCCCTACAAGTCTGATTCAGTCCAGGTTTGCAACATGTAAAGTGAGACATGATATGTCTGCTTACATGCAACAGTCAAAATCAAATTCCTGTCCTGAATTATTACATGACAAGCATTCAAGACAAGAATCTATCTGATCTAATTCTGGTCTGGAATATGGAAAATTAGAAATTATTACCCAGGCTGTACTGTTTACCAGTAACAAGAAGACATTAAAAGTTATGATTTTTTTTATTATTATATTGCTTTGTTTTTTAACATATACTTTTTCAATTAATGTAGCTTCTTTCTACTAACTTAATTAGTTATTTTTATAATCATTTTAAAATTCCTCTGGCTTAACAGAGTGATTATTAACACTCTGTAAGTGTTGTGGCACACTGCCATTCCGCTGGCTGAAAGAAGACTACAAAACCTCCTTTCTTTACTTACCAGAAAAACAAATTTGGCAAATTTCTAGTTATAAAAAAACAGTGATAGACATGGTGTGTAAACTATAATGGACCCATTCATCACTGTTTTAAAACCACAATTTTCAACTTAAGCAACCTCTTAAGCAGTAGCGTGCAGGCTGGCAGCCAGAGTAGATAGTCTGACTTATTCACCAGCCTGTTAAGACTTGTTTAATTATTAAAAGAAGTGGTAAATAAGCAGTAAACATATTGAACAAAAAGATGTTTAGAACTACAACTCATTTTAGAATGGATTTATATAATAGATTATGTATCATGTGAAAACAAGGATCGCGGACCTGACATAACTATTTATGTGGCCCTCAAGACACAGAGCCTCATAAATAGAACTTCAAGATAATAGTGGCGTGCTTAAATATTATTTTATCAGTCAAATCAAATCAGTTTTTACTTGTACAGTGTCAAATTATATGAGTGTGTAAAGAGGTTAAATATTATTTAATTTTAAGAGGTACTCATTGAATATAAAGAAAGCTATAATATTTTAACAGTTTAATATATAGTTTTATTTATGCACTCAGCCACAAATGGCCCTTAGGAAACATTTATGATCTTCATATGGCCCAAAATGAAAAGGATTTTGACACCCCTGCATTATATTATAGATACAATTATTGGCTAATTTTCTGTATGACAGTTGTAAATACTGTGATAGCAGTTCATTTTCACTCACTGTTATCATACACCAATACCAACTAGCAGGAAAGCATAAACTTTCCCTTGATATTTTCTTACCGTGGGTCTCATCCACTCCACATCTCTGGTTTTAGATGAATAGGGTGCAAGCTCTTTGAAGCCCAGAGATGGGGGCTCAGCAGGGAAGCAGGGGTCCTCAAACAGGCAGCCCGCCTCCACACACTCCTGCTTCAGAGCCTCGTAGTCCTGGCTGGCAAAGTGCACGGCCTGCTCATTCGAACCCATGCCCTCTGACCGGAGCCTGTTGGCGTATATGCTTGCAGATATCCCACCAACCGGATACATACTGGGCGCAGGACAGAAATATGGAGCATGTAGGCGGGTGCAATTTATAAATAGAAGCAAGTTAAACAGTGACACCCTCTTGTCTGAATGTTACAACACTTCATCCAGTGGTATAAGTCTGGTTAGAAAAAGAAAATACAAAAATCTGCTTATAGAAAAAGTTTCTGAACAAAGCTGTAGCACTTAAATTTTTTTTCTTCTCCACATTTACTTATTAATGATTAAAGCATGGGTCTGCAACTCCAGTCCACGAGTGTCACTGTCCTGCTTTTGGATGCATCCCTGCTCCAACACTCATGAATCAAAAGGCTGAAATACCACTTTGGCATATCAGGAAGTTTTGTAAATGCCTGATCATTAACCATTTGTTTGAGTCACTGTCAGCAACCTTTGCATCCAAAGGACAATCAAGGACTGAAGTTGCAAAACCCCTGGACTATAGCTTTGAGTTGCACACACACACAAAAATAAAACTTCGAAAGCTGGAGATTTCACAGTAGTACTCCTGCACAAATTCATGCACCTACTCTTTTTTGCTGTCAAATTTGAAAGTGCTGTGATACCTATGAATAAAATCCAGTGGAACTAAGCCTTCTGAAGTCACAAAATCGGTACAGTTTCACATGAGTGTAATTTAATCACAGTAAACATACTGGAAAGGAACCTCTTTAAGCAGAAAATAATAAACCTACAGCCAGAACTAAGATCAAAGCCTACTTGTGTGTTTGAACGGCCCGGTCAAAGTCCGGACCTAAATTCAATTAAGAATTCATGGTTAAAAATTGACATTCATAGAAGCTGTAAGTCGAATTTGGCTGAGCTACAAAAATCTGGCAAAGATGGGAAACATTTCTGCCTCTAGAAGAGCAAAGCCGCTAGATACTAAACCTAAAAGACTTGCAGGCATTGCAACAAAAAGTGGGTCTACAGAGTACCGATTCAAAAGGCTTAATATAAACACACTCTTCATTTTGTAATTGGAAATTACTGAGAGCTATTCACTTTGTGAATGTGCAATACTTTGTGTCATTCTAACACAAAAAGTTACAAGAAAAGCACAAAAGTTTGTATCTGTGAGCATTTAGCTTTAAGAAAAACCTAATGATTTCAGTAATTAAATACAGAGCCATGTTTCATTTTAAGTTGAAACATGGCTAAGATGTAGCCATATATCAAGAGAAAGCAAACTGACATGGAAACATTAGTTAGAAATCAATAAAAATAACAGAGGATAATTAGCAAGCAAAAAGCAATCACTGATAAAAACAATTAACTACAATTTAAACACACCAAAGCCCAAAATAAAAATAAAAATACTAAAAAAACGTGTATATATGCTACCTTTTCTTTATGGACAGGCTGAAAGGGACTATGGAAGGAAACAGAGAGAAATGGTTATGCATTGATTTAGTGCTGGAAATTAATCAAATGACCAAAAATATTCACTATTTTAACTTGAAAGATGTTCTTTAAAACTAAAATGTTCCCACAAGTTGCAAAAGCCTAACATAATCAATACAAAAATTCGGCTGTGTAGCTTTCTGGATCTGTGCTAAGGGAAAACTTGAACAATAGCGTAGCTCTGCTCTACCTGAAATGAATCCAAATGAGCAGAGTCTGTGCAAAAATACTTGTTGGGAGGTTCTTTACACAAGTATTTACATCAAATTACTGACAAAGGGTGAACTGTATTGAGATTTTAAGTGATAAACCAACAAAAAAATTATATAGAATGTTTAAATGAAAGAGGATCAGGAAACACAGCAGTCATGTGGAAGATGCAGCTCTGTTCAGACAAGACACAAACTAGACTTTTTGGGTCTTTGGCAGTAAGCTAGTGCTGCACATCAGCCTGAATACAACATCCCTGTCATAAGACACGATGGTGGCAGCGCCATGCTGTGGGGATGGTTTCTTTCAGAGTTGACAGGGAAAAGGAGCTAAACACAGAAAACAAGTAGAGCCTCCAAAACATTTGAGATTGCATTAAAATACGTGTAACACTTTTGGACACCGTGTTTTATTTTACTTCCACTTCATAATGATTCACTGCTACATAAAATCTAAGTACAATACATTAAGTTTTATGACTGTACCAAATGTGAAAATGTTCAGGTGTTATGAATAATTCAGCAAGGCCCAGGTGAAAAAATTATAGAAGTGAAGGATGTGTTAGGAGCCAAAAGAGGCCATGCTTGTGATAAAAAAACCAAAAAACAAAACAGGGGCATTGTTAAAGGAGGCCAGTCCCCAAACGGAGGCCCCTCACGCCTGTGGAGACTCTACAGGAATTTCCCTCTGTCAAAATCACACCATAGAGCTGAATGGATCTGGTTTATCTTCAATAATGGGGGAAGGACAAAAAACTGATCCCTGCAGTAACAATGCTGATGGTCATCCACGGGACTTTAACCCTAAAAAATCCAAAAACAACATATCACCTCTCTGTCAGGTGACTGCAGGGGCCAAACAAATGCTGCCCATACAATATGTTAAACACTTTGTGAAATCCTGAGTGGATTCTTTCTTTCAGCTGCTGTAAAAAGTCACAGTAAATGAGGCCTGCTGCTGGAACCAGAATTGTTCTGCAGCACCTGTTCAGCAGGAACATGCAGGCCTATCTGTAAGCGGCCTGCATGTTACACAAAAGATTCTCACAATTATGTATAGATGAAAGCTGCTCTGATTTTAGAGCTAAAATCAGCACCTGAACTGATTCTTTTCACCTCTCTGCGCAGCTGTCACTTCCTTGTCTATTATTACCAGAGCGACAAAGTGCAGCAGATTAAATCCAGCTCTCCGCACCACAATAAACCCGTCGGGCACCGTTAATCACACTGAGTAAAAAAAGTGGTTCACTAAAGCAACGCGATCAACTCACCACCGGCTAGGAAGACTGCTTTAGGGTCCCAGAATATGAAACAGAAAGCGGTTATTGTGCTAATCTGTGAATCAGTGACAGGGGGGCAGTCTGAGTGGTCCACCCTCCTCTCAGTCTGCGCTCACTGCAGATCAGACCTGCCCACCTCTAAAGGAGGGCTCACTGCAAGCCGCCAGTACCGCACCGTGGCCGCTAGGGGCGCCAAAGACCAAAAACATGCTCTGACTAGAACAAAATTATAAATCAGGAGAATTTAAAAAGATATGAGACGCTGTTGAAAAATAAACTACGTATCATGCAATTCTACGAACATGTAGATATTTTAAACTACTAACAAAGCTAATGCTTGGTGACAAAATTATTTTCTTATTCACAAACTGTTGGAAATCTATAAATGCACCAGGTTTTGCTAGTCATTCCACTGTAATGAAGATCAGAGAGTGGGGTTGGGTGTCACACTTTTTGCTTAGTCAGTCCTATTTCTCTGTGTAATGGATAAGAGTGCCTGGTCAGAATAACCTTTCCATTCTTTCAACAGGAGCTCACCGCCAAATGCAACTTTGATTGATTATCTCAACTATATATCAATTAGAAAAACATTTTGAAAGGAACTTTTTTGAAAATTTTTATTTTAAAATTCAGTCTTAATTTTAGATCTTAACAACAACATCTCATAGAAGCACCTCTATAATGTTATGAACTGACAAAATATATATTGTAGAGTTAAATAAAAAGAACAGAATCAAACTACCAACTCATTTTCCTGCTGCTTACTAAGGATTAAACTATTTCTAATGGATGCAGTCAGAAACTCAATTTTATTGCTGTACATTTTGTTGGGGCTACAAACTTCATTTTATTTTTGTGGTTTAAATCACAAAATAACACATTAATGTGAGGTAGAATGAAGATGATATTGGTTTAGGATTATGTGAGTTTAAAAAAATTACAAATAAAAATGTGATATTAACGCTTTCTCTTTTCCAAAATTACACAGGCTCAGTCAAATTTTTACAGGGAATGTATGTGGAAATTAATTTTCACCTCTTGTCACAGATCCTCGATCACCTCGATGTCAGGTACTAAACTGCTGAATGACAACACCTTGTGGCCTCTATGTACATGCCAACATTTTGTAGCAGCGCCAGTAGGGGGAGAGATTTACTGTGACATCCAGCCCCGTTCTGCCCAACATGAGCAGTGCCTTGCATAAGTAATCTCACCCCTTGAAATTTTCCATATTTTCACACATTACATCTACAAATTTCATGTTGTTGAGATTTTATGTAGCAGCTCATCAAATTTTTTAAAATGAAATGAAAGTGATACATGGTTTTCTAAATGTTCTACAAATACAATTTGGAAGTGTGACATTGATTTGTATTGAGCCCCTTTAAACATTAGCAGGTTTTTAGAGGGCTGTTGCTATTAGCTTTACTAGCAGACAAATTTTCTGCAGTTGAATACAAACTTTTTTCAATTCAGAAAACGGTTAACCTTGAGTTAAATGTATAACTATAAACAAAGCAACATTCAGCTCATTACTGCAGACTGAATCAGATTTTTATCACTTGAGATATAATGTGTGATAAATGGCAGCAAATGTTAAAAATCATCAAGTCCATCAGGGTGTGTTGTTATGAGATAAATAAAACTTTTACATCTGATGTTTGTTTAAACTGTTGTGAGAGTAAACAGGAAATATGCCTGCAAGAATAGCAGGGATTTATTTTATGAATCTGCTATTCGTAAAATAACCAAGCCTGCCCTTTTCTAAGGTTCGGTATTTTTGCCATTTTTCTGTCCACTTTGATAGGTGATTGGTTTCTTTTATTTTCCTGTTTGCTTTAGACAGGCAGCTAACCTGCCCTCAGATCAGACCTGCAGTTCATCTTTATTTCTGTTGCTTCAACAGGTTCTCTATCAGGTTCCTTTGCTCATTTATTGTATTTTTCCTTCATCTTCTGTATTATTTCTTCTTAGTTTGATCGTCTTCGTACTGCTGAGGGCTTTTTGATTAATAAAGCCTCACCTTTTGTTTTGAATTTGTGCACAGCTGAAACAAGTTTTCATTTAGGTTCCCCCCTTCCAGTTCCTCTTGTGGTTCCAGCTCACCCAAACCTCTTTCATGACTTCAAAGACTGAATAAATTTCCACAGACTTATTTGCTCTAAGCAAAACAGGTCACACAGATGCCAAATGATGCCTTTGAGTTTTAAACCTATAGAAGGATTTTGAAGGGAGACAAAAGATTAACTTTGATCTACCTGGAATGTGATCAGTTTCATAAGGTAAATCCATTTTGAGATTTCTCCTTCCTATTAACTGATTTATTGTCTGTCTTTGGGAACTATTAGACATTTTACCATGTATTTGCTTGATATTGATACTAGACAGATTGCCCTCTCTTCTACCTTATCTGTCTGGAATCACGGTGGGTTTGGCAGCTGTCCCAACAGAGATCAGGAAGGGAGTGGTGTACATCCCCAGACAGAGTGCCAGCTTTTTTCAAAACACTGATAATTTATATCTAAAACTTATCATCAGGGTAGCAGTCATTCCTAACCAAGATACTCTCAGGTTAATTTGGATCCCAAAGTTCTCCCAGGCCATAAGTAACATTTATTTTCCCCCAGTGAGTCCAGATACAGATTCGGATTAGTCGAAAACTTTGCTGTTTGGCTCAACTCTTACTTCACTGTGACAGGCCAGATAAGCACCTGCGTTAATGTGGCTTTTAGAAATTATTAAAGCGTTGTCAAGTGACAACTCTTAAATAATTGTCTTTTCAGACTTCAGAGTGAAACCTGAAACATATTTCACTCTATCTTCTTCCAGCTTCACATTTGTTTCAAAAATTGAGATACTGAAATTCAAACTTCATAAATAAGAGTTTGGACACAATGTAGACTCCTTTTCTTTTGTGAATTCTTTCCTGTCAGCCATTTGATAATGAATTGAGAAGTAGCTGCTTGTTCTGACTCTGAGGAACGTTGAGCTAATAATCACCAGATAGATTTTATGCAAATGTGATGGAAATAAGTAAAGGCAGATAAAACATGAATTCACAAACTGTGTTTCTAACATTTTTCTAGGAAATATGGTCATCTTTGCTGACGTCTATGGACATTTGTGAATAATTATTAAGACTTTTTAATCATAATACATATATGCACTACTTTACAAAATTATTTCCATATTTTGTCATCTGAAGTCCACAAACCTTCTTGTATTTTATGGTATAGAACACAAATCTGACGTTGCACAAAAGGATCAGTTTAATTCCTGATTAAACTGAGTTAAAATAACATTTGTTTAGGGCTTTGGTGCCCTATATTTCGGTTGGAGGATGTGAGCACAGAATGAGGATGTAACTCTACAACTCCTGACTGGGTGTGTCATTGCGTGCCTCAGGTTATGAAACACAGCATCTTAAATTTGATCTATTTAAACTGTTGCTTCAGTATGTTGAGGGATCTTTTCCTCAACTCCCACCCGTATTTACAGCACACAATCTGTGTTTTCCTATTTTCCGGAAATGTACTTTTATATATCATTTATGTTACGTTTTATATTGTGTTAACTTTGTCAAATCACATAGATGTTTTTACAAACATTTCCAGTGTCTAATATTTACATTTAGTCCTGAAAATGAAATGACAAAAGGTGGTAGGGGTGTTGTTACTTTAAGGTGTGTCCTTGTTTTGTTTCGGTTGTGGTCACAACGAGCTCATCATGGATTTGCTCACGCCCGCTGCTGTCTGCACCATCTGTCTCACCTGTCCACAAGCAGCTCCTCCCTGTTTGTTATACGACTCCATCTTTCCATCCCCATAGGTATAAAGGACTCCAGCACAAAAACACTTCTGAGAAGCGTCCCTTCATAGAAGAGCATCTCACAAGGCAAACAAGCCTTGCTTTTAAATAAGGAAATCCTGTAAGTGAGCACTCAGAAAGGGTGAAGATGACCTCCACAGCAGATCGTCTGGCCCGCCAGCAGCAGAGGGCGGAGGGTATCGGCACCAACCAGAAGGCAGTGAAGTTTTGTGATCAGGATTATGAGGCCCTGCGGCAGCAGTGTTTGAGCAGGGGACGCCTGTTTGAGGATGACCGCTTTCGTGCCGAGAGCAAGTCACTAGGCTACAATGAGCTAGGGCCGTACTCATCCAAGACTAAAGGCATTGTTTGGAAGAGGCCAACGGTAAGAAGCAACTTAAAATAATAAGTCTATTGCACAAATATAATTGATTTCTTCAAATTTTTCCATCTGTCATATAGGAGCTGTGTTCAAACCCAAAGTTCATTGACGATGGTGCCACAAGGACGGATATTTGTCAGGGAGCATTAGGTGAGTTATATGCTTTCATTTTTAATGCGTTAACAATCCGTCTGTAATAATCCCTCCCCCAACTGCTGCCATTAAATTTGCATTTGAAAAACCAGTGCTGATCCATTTCCAGCGTGTGGTAACACACGATGAGTTTTCTTTTCCCTTTAACCCTTTAACCCTGAAGGCTCTCATTTTTGAGAATTAAGGTTTATTAAAAGTATCATTTAAAGTTACATAGAATTTTTTGTATTACAACTTCTACCTTTTTTTAGCTGAAAGTTGCTGATGAGCGATGACCTTGCATCACTAAACAAAATTTTTTGGTGCAAATTTCATTGTTCATCCAAGACAAAATTAGCAATGGCAAAGTCATGACTCAAATTTTAGTTCATCTGTATAAATGGTGTATATTAGCTTTAAGGTAGTTACACATTTACTTTAATCTGAAAATAGTATTATAGTTTGCAACAAAAGTAGTGGCCTCTGAATGAAAGGAGTGTATGTTGAAGGAAATAACACAAAAAACACTAGATTGAAATATTATCATTTTTCGTGTTTTCAAAATGCAAATAAAATGCACAGCAGATCACAAGTGTCTATTTCAAACTCTATGTGTATTTCAGTTCAGAGTTATTTAGCCTTATGTTTCAGGGGATTGCTGGCTTCTGGCTGCCATTGCTTCTCTAACTCTGGACCAGCAGATCCTAGGACGGGTGGTGCCCACTGGACAGAGCTTCACTGACGATTATGCTGGGATATTTCACTTTCAGGTCAGAAAAACCTAATACTAACATTTCCCAACAGGCTTCTTTCTTTGGGTATTTTTGATACATAATTTAAAATAATAATAATAATAATAATAATAATAATAATAATAATAATAATAATAATAATAATAATAATAATTCAGGAAATTCACCTGCTGAGGGTATGTTCTGCCCCCCCTTTAAAGGTTGTTATTGAAATTTTTCAAGGAATCCACAATTTTACTTTTTTTATTTTATAAATTTTTTTATTAGACCAGATTTATATTTTTGTGTGTGTTTTTAACATTTATTGTTTCTTTCAGTTTTGGCAGTATGGTGAGTGGGTGGATGTCGTAATAGATGATCGTTTACCCACCAGAGACGGGAAGCTTCTGTTTGTTCACTCAGCAGAGGGCTCAGAGTTCTGGAGCGCTCTCCTGGAGAAAGCATACGCGAAGTACAAATCACCCAGACGTGTACCTTTGTTTATTTTAGTGCAGTGTAAACTGAGGAGCTAAATTTGTGCCTCTCCCTTGTGTCTGGCAGGGTGAACGGAGGCTACGAAGATCTGTCTGGAGGAAACACCATCGAGGGCTTTGAGGATTTCACAGGAGGGATTGCTGAGATTTACACCTTAAGCAAAGCTCCACCGACTCTCTTCCAAATAATTCGGAAAGCCCTGAGTCTGGGTTCACTCCTGGGCTGCTCTATTGATGCAAGTCTCATTTTCATATTTAACTGCACTTCAGTTTGAAAAGCGGACAGAAATACAGCCATGAAGGCACCTGATGAAAGTGTTTATCTCTGATGGGTTTTTTAGATTACCAGCGCCTATGAGACGGAGGCAGTAACCGCTCTGAAGCTTGTGAAAGGACATGCGTACTCTGTTACTGGTGCAGACGAGGTAATTATTTTAGCTTCTTGTTTTGCATAATACCCAAAAATACTGCACATTCCTGTTCTTCCAGGTCAGCTACCAAGGCAGCGATGTTCAACTGGTCCGTGTCAGAAACCCATGGGGAGAAGTGGAATGGACAGGTCCTTGGAGTGACGGGTAAATTCTGACAGTTCAGCAAATTGATAACCAGCAGAGTGTTTTTCTGCTGGTTATCAAAAGCACCATTTTGCTTTTAAATTGTTCTTTAAATAAAATAAGCAAAACATTCACTGCTTGTTAACAGTGTTATTTTTGTAAAATAGATCCCATGAGTGGAAGTACGTCAGTGAGGCTGACAAATCAAAGTTGAACTACGTAGCAGAAGATGGAGAGTTTTGGTATGTTCATGAACTGCATTTCGTGGGATGTCATGTGATAGATGATACTTCACATACTTTTCTATATGGGCTTGTAGACTCTACAAATTAAACCTTTGAGATAACGGTTGTGTGCTTAAATATTTTATCAGTCAAATCACAGCAGTTTTGTCTGCATTCGGCTTAAGGGGAGTAAATATCTTTGCAACACGCTGAAGAACAATGGTGCTCTTGATTTCAGGATGTCCTACTCAGACTTCATCAAGCACTTCTCCAAGCTGGAGATCTGCAACTTGACCCCAGATACGCTGGAAAGTGATGAGGTTGGCCGCTGGAACAACTACCAGTTCGAAGGGATGTGGAGGGTGGGATCCACTGCTGGCGGCTGCAGAAACAATGCAGGTTGGACAGAAACCTGGAAAGATTTCTGCATTTCAGAGCTCAAAGCTCTGTGTAACTTCCCTCTGTAAGACATTTCTCCTCCTCGGTCTGTTCCAGCCACGTTCTCCTCCAACCCTCAGTTCGTTGTGCGTCTGGAGGATGTGGATGACGACCCTTTGGATGGGAAGGACGGATGCACCTTCCTGGTGGGGTTGATGCAAAAGGAAGGACGGCAGAAGAGGAGGCTTAATTGCGAACTGGAGCCCATCGGCTTCGCCATTTATAAGGTCTCATGAAGTCATTTGACACCCAATTTAAAGATATTAAACTTCATCAAAGTAATTTTTCTAAAACATTTGTCATTTTGTTTTGCAGGTTCCAGATCAGGTTTGTGTTTGCTTAGTTTTTCAACTCTCTCTCCTTAATTTCAGTCTCAAACTTGCATATAAAAACTACTAAAGAAAAACAAAACTTTCTCTTCTAAGTACAAAGGCTGCAGCAACGTTCGCCTCGGCCCAGACGTGTTGCTGCGTCAGAGAGCCGTGGCGATGAGCAGCACCTTCATCAACACCCGCGAAGTGTGCGAACGCTTCAGACTTCCCCCTGGAGAATACGCCATCATTCCCTCAACCTTTCTCCCTCATAAGAACGGCAAATTTATTCTCAGGGTATTCTCAGAGAAAGAGGCCAATACCAGGTATCTGTGATGCTTTTGTATGTGTTGCTGTTTTTCCAGTTCATCGATAGCAGGAATAATTCTAGATTTATATTTCAGTCGACTGGAGAAGAAGATTGATGCTAAAATCGAAGAGGTAAACTTCTAGCTTCTTTATCTTCAACAGAGGGTTTGCTGAGCTTTCAAAATGCTGATGTTTTCATTTGTTTTCATCACTCTTTTATAGAAGGCAGTGTCTGAAAGTGACATTGATCCTCACTTCAAGAAAATCTTTAAGGAAATTGCTGGCAAAGTAGGCCCAAAAGCACACATGTCCCCTTTAAATTAGGGTTTCAATAATTTTTTTCAAACTCCATTATGGACAACTAATAGGTCATAATTTGCCCTTTTGTTGTTGAGCAGGACATGGAGGTATCTGCCTTTGAGTTAGTTGAAATTCTGAACAACATTGTCTCTCATCGTAAGTATGCCGAGAAGTTAAATATAAAGTGTTCCGCATGTGTTACAGAATTCCTGATAAAAGTGTGTAAAAACTTCAAAGTGAATTAATTTTTCACTGCAGTGTAATAACTGCACACTGAGCTTGAAGAGTTTGTTGCAGAAAATCTTGCAACAAACTCTGTCTCATCTGAACAAACATCATTGTCCAAGCTAAAGTCCTTTCAAGCTGCGGATGTTTATGTTTCTGATAGGACACAAACAACGGCACAGAGAAAGAATCTAATGTTTGGTATGAAAACTTTGCAACCGCAAGATCCCACTCTTTGTTACACTTCTCTGAAAGTGATCTTTGGAGATGTTTCCTGGAAATATAAGTATTTGTTTTTATGCAGCTTTATGCCAGAGGCTAGAAATAGAATAAATGTACTGATTAAGATTTGGTTTTTCGACATTTGTCAATGTGTGGTAATGCAGCTGTGATAAAAGATTAATTCATTTTAAAGTTTGATTCACATCTATAACAGCGGTGACAATAATTGCTTCTTTTGGGGATTTGGGAACTGTAGTGAGCAACTCATTGGTGTCTTTCTTTTCCAGGCTTTAACATCAAGACAGACGGATTCAGCCTGGAGACGGCGCGTCTCATAGTCGGTCTGCTGGATGTATCCTCAATTAAAGATGGCACGCAAAGCAGTAATTCTGTAACAATGTCAAACTCCTGATGTTAACATGAATTGATATATCTTTAAAGTCTTAACATTGTCAGAAAGATGAAAATGGCAAGTTGGGGCTGAAGGAATTCCATGTTCTCTGGAACAAACTTCAGAAATACCTGGTATGTCATGGTCTTCTCCTCTCATAAGACATTTCTAATCATTTTTTACAGCTCTACCCAGGGTTCAAGCTTGCTGTTCAAAACACTGATATCAATTTCCATGTTTGAAACTGAGAAATACTGATATCAATTTCCATGTTTGAAACTGAGAAATATGTAATATTGTGTAGGAAGAAGGGTGAGTATGAAGATCTCAGAACATTGCCAAAGGTTGATAATATTGTGTTTGACTTGCTGAGCATGGGCATCAGTGCTTAACATAACCATCACCCAAGTCAGTGGCAATAATAGCAAAGTTTCCATTTGAGTTAGTGAAGTGAAAACTTATATAATGAAAATAAGAAAAATGGAGTCCTAATAGACAAGCACTCTACTCAAACATTTAAAAGCTCACTTTTGTGAGCTAAGTCTGTTAGCCACCACCCTGAAAAGAAATGCTTTTGAATAGCTATAATCTACACTCTTACCTGTTTATGTATGGCATATTTCTTCAAGGTGGTGCCATTACATACACAACATCATCATCCATATGGTAGAAATTTTGTTTCAGATAAAGGTTATGATAAATGACTTGGTGTTTTGTGGCTCAGTGATACCGCAGATAGACCACAGGCAACTTCCTACCTGCTTCCTGTCAAGTTAATAATAAATGAAGGTCTTTAAATAAATAAATAAACTGTTTATTTGGTCTGAAAACCACAGAATGCAAATTATAATTTATAGTGATTTTTGCATTTCCTGGCCTTCCAATGGGTTTTTAAATGCCCTACAAATAAATGTCAACCATGCTGTAAAACCTGGCCATGTGATCAATCTGTTAATGTGTCGATGTAGGAAATCTTCAAGAGCCACGACACAGACAACTCGGGTACGATGAGCTCCTTCGAAATGAGAGCCGCCACTGCTAAAGCAGGTAACAGACATGTTAACAAATGTTCACCGCAAAAGCTTGAGATGAAAAAAAACCCCAGCTGAAATAAACTTATTATTATTCTTATGGTTTTGTCTTCTCACTCAATTGCTTGCAAGCTTGTTTCTCCAACACAGCTTTGCAAACACATGGTGGTGCTTCTTTTTCTGACTCTGTGTTGTGTCTGACGAAGCACTGCAGGAACAAATAGCAAACTTTGCGTGCATGCGTGTGTGCGTGTTTGCAAGAGACATGCGAGGGCAGTTTCAGAAGAACTGGAAAAGCCAGTTAAGCAGCTTCCGCCCAGCACTCAAATTTTGTTTCATGCATGTAAACCTTGGCACAACAATAAAAGGTGCACGTTTAAAACAGCACAACATAAAACGGTGCTGGTGCCTGATACCTTTCGATAACCATACCTAACCAGCAGGTTGAGGACTAACACCCTTTATCTTTAAGAGTGACACATATCAGCTACACAATAACACACAGCTCATCTTTCTTTTTGCAGGTTTCCAAGTGAACGTCGCTGTGCTGCAGGCCGTCGTGAATCGCTATGCAGATGCTCAGTTTGCAATCAACTTTGACAGCTTTGTGAGCTGTCTCATTAAGCTGGAAATGCTCTTCAGTGAGTGACACCAGAGCAAATAGAGAAATTTCACAGCAATGTCTTTGCAATTGAGCCGACAGAGAGCATAGTGGTGTTTACATTAGTGATGTATCTGTTTGTTCGCCTCTCCCACAGAAATGTTTAAGGCCCTGGAGAAAGGAGACTCAGGGAAGATTGAGCTGAACATGCAACAGGTGGGGGACATGATAAAATGTCTTTACATGATTGCTCTTTAAGAGATTTTTGAGGGGTTTTTTTGTTTTGTTTTTTTTTTCCTCTTGCAGTGGATGTGCCTGGCAATCTATTAACTGTGAGGATAAGCACAAGAAATGTTCAGGAACAAGGAAAAGAAGAAAGAGAAGAATTTGAAAAGAAAGTGAATTTAGCTAATCATTTTTTTTTGCGCTATAGATTCCACTAAATAAAGGAAAAATAAAAATGCCTCTTGATGTCTGATTTTGAACAATATTACCTGTTTTCTATCTCTGCTCATGTCTGAAGTGAGAATTATGGTGACTGAACTGGCTGCAAACATGCAAACCAGAAAGGGCTGTCTGGCATGAACAATAAGGGGTGTGGAAACATTTGATCTGCACATATCACACAGAGCCTGTTTAACCAAACACACAGTCACATACAAAGGAGGGGCAGCCAGCCACAGGTAAACAGGAACTGTACAAAACCCCTTCAAGATGTCAGCCATTGCAGCCAAACTTCAGCATTTCAGAGAGAAATCGAAGGAAATTGGAACCAAGTCTCACACACTGAAATACCTGAACCAAGACTTTGAGGAGCTGAGGACAAGCTGTCTGGAGAGAGGACAGCTGTTTCAGGATGTGAGCTTCGAAGCTCTGCCTTCATCCTTAGGCTTCAATGAGCTCGGACCAAACTCCTACAAAGTGCGGGGAGTCACCTGGACGAGACCCACTGTGGAGATTTAGGGAAGCTACTGTAGACATAATAGAGATTGTTTAGAGCACAAATCGAGGATGAAAGAAGGCTTTTATGCTTTTAATAGGGATTTTTGCAGGTAGGGAATGATTATTCTGTATAATCTTGTTTTATAATAATTTAAATTCTGTCATGAGTATGTGCATCACTATCATAACACTTAAAGGGTTTACAGTTCCAAATAGTTCTGCATTTCTTCAGTGAGGTTCAGTTAAAGCTGCAGTATGTAACTTTTATAAAATAAAACATGTTTTTTGTTGAAATTATCATTATATCATGACAGTATTTCTGCAGAAAAAATAGATAATCTGATTTTAAAAAAAATCAAGCTCTTCTGCTTTTTCCCTGGTACTAACTGCAGAAATACACCACTCAGTAGAAACAACCAATCAGAGCCAGGAGGAGGGTCTTAGCGCTGTCAATCACTCTTGCACTCACACCGTCCCCCTTGCTCTCTGCTAAGCCACACTGATTCACAACAACATAGCCTACCAAGAATGCTAAGGCTAGTTAGCATGGACACTGATGATGGTGGATAAATGGTTTTCCTGGAACACTAAGTTGCTTCTCTACCATTAGCACGATTGGCAGCACATGGTTTCTTCCCCTGACTCCGATTGGTTCTTTTTGACTGGGAGCTACAATAGTAGTTCAGGAAGGAGGTGGGGGAGCTTGATCTTTTCACAGATTACCTGTCTTATATTATATTGTCATGACGTGGTGACAAATATGAAAAAAAAATAATTTTTTTTTGCAAAAGTTTCATACTGCAGCTTTAAGGGTTTATTAATTGCTAATTTAGTAACTACACTAGCTAACTCTCTTGGTATCTTATTTTATTATAAATCCAGTTTTGAAGCCAAACTATGGCTAGCATCTAAAGAGAAAACTAGTTTACAACTCTTCAAAGTGTCAGTGCAACAGTTAACAAAGAAATCAATGATTATTTACATGTGAAATAAAAGTTGGAGGTGCTGCACCATAAAGTATCTTCCTGTGTGAAACACTGAGAACGGAACATGTGAAAGCAAGTTATATGATTTATTATTTATATACATTTTAGAACTATTTCTCTTAAATTGCTACAAGTTTGAGAGATTTGAACTAGGTTGTTCCTCTTTAACCAAACAAAATTTAAATTTATAGATTCAAACTCTAGAGTTTATATTTGAATCCATTTTGTGTGTGTGCGTGCGCGCGTGTGTGTATTTATTGACCCTTATTAATGTTCCTGGTTTAATTCTCACAGATATGAACCGAAAACAGAGTTCAGTACTGTGGTACGCCAGCAGAGGTCCCAGTTCTCACAGATTTGTGAAGTCATTGCTCTTATGTCACTGCCTCTGCTGGGGCCAAGCTCCCAGAGTGCTTGCAGCAGCATGAAGGCTTCAGCTCACAGAGAGCTATGCAGCAGTCATTTCCTGCCCTGCTACACTCTGGCTTGCATTTCCCCTTTTGGTGCTTCTAATGTTGCTGCCGTTTGCAATTTAAGTCCAGTCTGACCACATTTCCACAAAATCTTTTCTCTTATCATTCCTTGCCTAAACAAACGATCCACTGGTTGACATATATAATTGTGTTTTGCTACTCTCATACTTTAATGATGACATTGTTGGCAGGTAAGCTAGGACCTAGTGGTTGCAGTAAAACCTTTGCTTTTTGTCCGGATGTGACTGCAACTCTGAAAACCATAAATCCACCCTTAGGGGAAGTAACGCCGCTGTGATGAGGAGGCAGAGGATCTGTATTTAGTTTCTGCTCAGAAAGAGGCGGGAGCTCCACCAAAGCTGTTGGTCTGAATAAAAAGAAATGAACTCTGTCTACCCTGAGCAAAGATAAGGAGCATTTTTCTCCCAGTGCTCCTTCTAATTAAGGCTGTTGTTGGTCAAGGAAATGACAACTTAAGCATGCTAGTTATAACCTGTACCTCTTTTTATAGTCATTTTCATAAAGACCTTGGAATAAAACAAAGAAGTGAAAAAACAAAACTGAATTTCATAGTGCACTAATGAGGACGTTGCTCCATTAGCAGATTGCTAAGACTGCTAACATTTTTTCCCCTCTTCTCAAATTCGGCCTGTGAAGTTTACCTCTCCTCCTCAGGTGATCAAAACATAACAGAAGAGGAATGTTTTGTTCTCAGTATTGATTTTAAACTTGAAAAAACCAGTGAGGTGTTTCCATGGTGGAAACCATTTCTGTTGCTGCTGCTCTGTAGGATCACCTGCTGCTTTGTTTCTCTGTTGTGTGGTTCTCTTTTATTGCTCATGAAGTGTCTGACATGGGGTTAACTATACATTATGTTTATTTGATCAAGGATGGTTATAACTGGTATTTTTGACTCATTAAGACATTTTTAATATAATGATGATTAATCGTCTCCCATCAAAGGACTGAGTCTCCTCTTCATGCATCCAAGTCCTCCAGAGTTCAATTCATGACCTGATTATATGATTTAGACCTGGTTATATGACTTAGGAGTGTTGACAGAGACAAATCTAAAAGTTGTAGGACAATATTTTGTAGTACTGTTGTGAAAACAATAAAAGTAACAATGAGGTAACTGTATAACTGTGATTTTATGGTACAGAAATCATAGTCCCACAAAGAGCTCATTCGTTTTTTACCAATGGGAAAAAAGTCCAAAAACATGACTGTTACATTAATTGGCCTCTCTAAATTCTCCATGGTTGTTGTCTGTGTTGCCCTGCGACAGACTGGCGACATGTCCAGGGTGACCCCACCTCTCGCCCAGAACGTTAGCTGGAGATAGGCACCAGCACCCCTCCCAAACCCACTGGGGACATGGATGTTAGAAAATGGATGGATGGATCAGTAAGTGCCTCATTGCAGGTCACTCATATTGGCACCACTTTGTATCTGTGTTGTAATTTATAAAATGACCTTATTGGGATTAAATAGCTGTACTGCATTACATCAGCTACTTTCAGTAGGATAAAGCATCATGACATAAAGGTCGAAAGTGGTTTCTTCTACTTGGAAAATGTTCACTGTAAACTAATAGCCAAGGAGTCAATCTCAATCCAATAAAGAACCGTATCCACCATATTTTACTGGTGGAAGAGGAGATTCCATCACATACCTTTAGGATGCGGTGGAAAGGGAGATTCACATCATAGATATGCAGCAACCGTGCGACGCGATCAAGTAAATATGCACCAAAATATCTGAGGAAAGTTTCCGACACTGGGACACAGACGCCGAAGACAGCTCTGAAGGCAAAATGGGTACCTACTAAAGTGGCCTGTAAGTGAAAATTGCAATCAATGAAAGTTGTCAGGTCCTTAAACTGAAACTACATTCTGAAACTGTGTAAACTTACAGTGATTGGCCAAATGTTCTTTAAATTGAGATGGAGTCCAAGCTTCCCTTCCTGTCACAAAGAAGCAAATGTATATAAAGTTGTTTCTTTTAGCTGCCAAAGTGGGAGGGATCTTTGTTATTTGCAGACATTTATGGTCTGTTGGAGCTGAACCGTTTATGTTCTTGTTCATCCCACTTATCACTGGCATGTGCTGCCCCAGTTTCAACAGGTAGCTTCTTAAATTCCTTAACCATCTGTCTCCACTTGTCCTACCTTTTACCTTAAAAGGAGACCTAACTGCGTCTCAGCAGCAGATGGGTTAAAGTGTGGACAGGTTTGCTTTCCATATAAGGCTATGAGTTGCTAAACTTCAACACCTGGAGTTTTACTTGGAAAACCTAAGTCAGTTCATGGATTTGCACCACTAAATCAAATTGTAATGGGGACTTAAACGTTTGGATTTTGTAATGCAATCCAAGCAATGGCAAAAACTGTGATTCAGGCTTTGCAAGAGATATAATTAAAAGCCGAGGCTGCAGCTGTAACTGTATCACACCTGCGCCGAAGTGGGTGGGTCGGTTGTTGGAGGTGTGCTCACTTAGTGCAGCTCCTCCTCTATGAGTCAACCTGCTGCTCTTCCTTCTTATAACCCGCTCAGCAGTCTGACTGCAGCTGCCATTTTTTCTCTGCTGCCTCTTTCCTTCACACATCACAAGCACAATGGTGAGTGAGTGAGCACACTTCCTGTGAGATTGTGGTGGATTTTAGATTTAATGTGATCTTGAATAAGAGTTCAGTTTTATTCGTTTGTCTCATAAGAAATGCAAGCATTGTGTCTTTTTTGTTTTAGTCACTTATTTTAGAATATGCGGAACATGTGAGTTTGTAGATATGTAGTTTTTAAGCAATTTAAAGTTAAAGGAGGTTTAGTCTGGAGCTTCTCGGGTGTTAACTATTTAAGGGGGTGAAAATGAACCTGCTGGTGAAAAGGGTTTGTACAAGGTGTGGTTTGCCTCCAAAATGGAGGGAGCTCTGAACGTGTTTGAAACTTGTTGAGGGTCGCTCAGGGCAGTGTTTCTTGTGCCAACTTGTTCCACAATGACTGGAATGCAATTGAACCAAGGCCTAAGACTGGCTGGAAAGCAATGTTTTAATTCAAAGAAGAGAGAAGTTAATGGAGCATTTGAACTTCATTGCCTTAACTGGACTGACATTTTAGCACTCAGTTTTGGAGTTGTGAAGAGCTTCCTGTTTCTTCATCTCTCTGTTCTGCTTTTCTTCTCAGAACCAGAGTACAAGTAAAGGGTAGCTGCTGAAGTTCCAATCCAGGCCCAAATTTGACAGAAGGGTCTAGATTGTGGCAGTTTCTAATGTATTAGTAAATTTTTATAGCGCATAACTGATCATTAATCTCAGGACACTCCTTCAGAAAGCATTTTCCCCCCTTTTCAGGAATGCCTGTTTCAACCCTAAAATGTGAATTTCTGTTTTCTCAGGCATCTGGAGTGCAAGTCGACGACCAAGTGAAGGACATCATCAGTGACATGAAAGTGGTGAAGAGCGACGCGGATGCAAACGAGCGCATCAGAATTGTGGTCTTGGAAATCAAAGAGGGTTTTATCAAAGTGGAAAACATCTTCAGAGAAAAGGATTTGAATGGGGAGGACGACATCTTCAAGTTCTTCTTGAGTCAACTGGACAAGGATAAGTGTCGCTACCTGCTGTACGACTGCCACTTTGAGACCAAGGAGTCGAGCAGGAAAGAGGAGCTGGTCTTTGTGATGTGGTACTTGCAGATATTTCTTTCAGGCAAAATTTGTCATTTTTAAGTAGTGGGAAATGTGGGGCTACTGTGTTTATAAAAATTGTCTGGGATTGGCAAGCTGGCTGACTATTTCTTTGTTCCAGGGCTCCTGAAACTGCACCCATCAAGTCCAAAATGCAGTACGCTAGCTCAAAAGACTCGCTTAAAAAGGTCTTGACAGGTAGGTTTTTGCATTCTTAAGAATTTAGGAAGTTGTAAAAATCCCATGTTTCAACACGAGTGACTTAATTTTTCATATTTACTTGAGGAAATTTATTTTAAATTTGTTTATGCGTATATATCTTCTCAGGCATCAAACACGAGCTGCAAATGAACGACCTCTCAGATTACGGCACCAGGGACCAATTTGCAGCAAAGATCAGCAAAAACGTTATCAAAGTTGAAGGCCATGATGTCAAATAAGTAAAATCAAATCCTGTTTTTGAAAAGCCAAATCTGATCACCACAGCTTCTAATCTTCTGACTCAGTTTGTTTAATCTGGTCTCTTAAAAAATAAAATAAAATGGGGGCGGGATGAAGTTGTCATATCCCTCCTGTTCGTCTAAAGTTTTGTACATATGGTTAAATTCTCGCATGCTCATGTACAATTGATCTGGGTACATAAGATGTAAAATACCTTCAGGTTTACAAACTCAGTATGACCGGGCTTATAGGTTGACCCACATCTGCATTTCTTAGACTATTACACTGTGGCCACTTGGAAATACTGTACATCTTTGTATCTAAAAAAAACTGAAAGTTACAAGAAAATCAGTCAATGCATTGTCAAATAAAGTAAGTGAAACAACTTTGTATATCTGCCTTTTTTTTCTTCTTTTTTTTAGGGAAGTTATTTTAAGTCATTTGTCATTAAATGAGGTTAAGCGTCTTAGATTTTATACCTCCAGAAAGCTGGCTGTCCTGCAGAACGTGGATGCAGCAGAAAAAGTAAAGTGCATTAGTTGACTTTAGCTAGCTGCTAACCCAAAAACAAGTAATTCTGAGATTTGACCTAATTAAATGCAATTTAGGTGGAGAATAACTGCAGTGTTCTGTCTTAAGCATAAATGTGACTGCCTAATTTATCTGACAGTCTTAATGCATCTGATAAACTTATGTTTTCTATTAAGGCAACTAAAACCTTTGTGCTCAGCAGCTTACTTAACTTCCCAAAAGTCATTGCATCTTTAAGGAAATTAGATTTCCTGCTTCAAACCATGAAGGGCTGAGCAAACTAAAAATGCACCCGATGTGTAGCAGTGTCTCAGTGATGTCACTTCTACTTCTCAGATTCGAACCAAATAAGGAATAGTTTGGCAGGAACTAACCTTCAATTCAAAATGGGCCTGTTATTTGCTTTTAACGCTGCAGCTGTATGAAACCATGCACCACAACGGCTTTCTGTTGCAAGTTGGTAAAGCTTAAACAATGCTGAGTTTTAGTTTCACTTCTACAAAGAGTCTTTTAAAAGCAGATATGGATCAAGCCTGAAACCAAAGCACACAATATTCACTGTGCAAAATGTTTCCTGGTGTAACTCAAGAGCAAAAAGAGGCTGAAACTATTTTAACTATATTTATGACCAAATCTGACATGTAGCAAGAACATTGCAGTGTTGTAATACTTCCTGACAACAGACCTGTGACAATTTTTTTTTTTTTTTTTTCTTTTTTTGAACCCAGGCAGGATGTGCGACTGTTAATGGGGGCGTTTGTTGCATGAATGCCACACAGGGCAAATTCTTCTAGGCCCCATCCAAAACCACACACTATTCCAGTAAAGCTCTTTAAGCATTAAAGCAACTTTTTTTTTTTACACCTATAAATGTATTTTAAAATTTCACATTTATTCAAACATGGCACAAAAAGTAAGAACTTGCATTTAGTTTTATAATGGTTATAGTATGGCATAGTATCAAAATTTGGCCCAATACATTGGGGCAAATTTATATAATATATACTGTTATGGCCAATACCTGATATTTATCAATATTGTATTATTTCACTACCCTTTCTACACCTTGGAAAAAAAACAAAAAAACATCCTGTTTTCTTCTTCAGCTAAACTCCCCACAATCACTATTACTGTCACATGACCCAACAAATGGCTAACTTGTTCCACTTCCCTTCAAAAAAAACAAACGACAATAGGTTGGAAATAAAGATCAGTTAATATCAGCCCAAGTTTATTTCTCAGACCGATACAAATATGGATAATATTAGCTTATTAGTTTCATAGTCCTATGGTTGATGGAAATGGTTTGCGTTTTTAACTACTGAGAAAAATGGTGCGTTTTCTCATGAGAATTTTTTTTAAGTATGTATTTATTAGTTTGTTTATTGTTCGTGTTTTCAAGCAGATCAGCACCCATATGTTATAAGTTTTGTGTTTTTAACCCCATTGGGTGAAGCAGGGGAATTTAGTCCCACGCCCTCTAGCAAAATAGTAATGTATGTTTTTATTGTGACTTGCTACAATTAAATGTCCATTGGGGGATGAATAAATTAAGATGGAAGCTTTCTATCCATAAAAAAAGTACTGTTACAAAAGAAAATTTGCTAAATAGATTGTCAGAAAAGTTTGCTATATAAATTTCAGGCTATAAAATGATGGGGAAGAATGCATACTTGAAAGTTGCCCACTATACCATCACCAACATCCTCCATGGCAGAGTGAACGACAAAGCCTCCGAACCTGAACGTTCAGAGTTCTGAACACCAGCATGGTATTTTAAAGTTTATTGGAAGAAAAATGTGTGGTAGAAAGTGTTTCACACTGAAACAGGGAGAACCTCAGCTATGATTGTGAAATAAAGTTCATCCAAGAGTTTTGACTGTGGCTGGATTCAGTGCTTCAACAAGTAGAACGGCTGGTATCCAGCTGGTTCACTGATTTGGGTGGAACTGGGCTTGACTGCTCAGCAAATTTTATTGACCTGAACCCCATAGAGAGACTGTGGAGGACAGTCGAGAGGAAGATGAGAATCAGTCCCCAACTCAACCTGAAGGCCTGTTATAAAGCAGCCTGGGATAACACCTCTGAAGAAGCACAGTCTGATAGCCTCCATGCCACACCACACTTATGCAGTATTTTATGCAAAAAGACCCTCAACCAAGTACTGATTACCTATTCTGTATATAAAAATACTTTTTAATATAAAATGTTTTTTCTACTAAAAATGCTTAGTTGTAAAATGGAATATCTTGATCTGAGAAAAGTTTGTTTTCATTCTCTGTAAAAAAAATAAAAAATTACCGTAGCATGAACAATATATAATTTAGAGCACATTGGTTTCAAAGTTTGAACTTAATTACTGAGATTTTGTCTTCTGATTTGACATCTGCATGTATAAAAAAAATTTGTGAGAAAAGTAGGAATTTTCTCGTCTTCAGTTATTTTTACAATTTGCAAACCATTTTACAGAATCTGTAACATTTATTTTATCTCAAGTTAAGGCTGTCCATAACCAACTCTTTTTTCTGCATTATTTAGGGTTCCAGCTTTATATTTCTGTGTGAATTTTGACATTTTTGTGTAATTCTTTAAGTTTGGTTTTATTTTTGCCTAAAACCATCTCACCGTTCTTTGGCTGTTGAATTTTTCTATGGGTTACAGATGTACGTCTTGGTACAACTTTGTCACTTCCGGTATGAAAACTCAGCGCTCGCGCTCTCTCTCTCTCTCTCTCTCTCTCTCTCTCTCTCTCTCTCTCTCTCTCTCTCTCTCTCTCCACTCTTTCATGCCTCTTCACAGACATGCAATCGGTAGTGCTCAACTGTAGTTTATTCATTCATACAAATTTGTTGTGTTTGTCACCCAGCTGCAGAGGAAAGCAGGCTCTACAATGAACCATAAAGTGTTCCCATCATTCAACCACATAGAAAAGACATACAAAGTAATTGCACAGATTGAAGCACGTCTGACGTGCATTCACGTTCCCTTTTTAACACTGAACTCTATGGGGGAAATGTTTGGACTATAAGGCAAAGGGATAAATAACTTCTGACATAGTCAGAATCGTAGATGGAATGTGGGCTTTAGAAAAGACTGCAGCAGGATACTCACCTCTAATCTTACTTTGAAATATTCATTACACAAAAATATTTGATCCCTAAAAGTTGCAACGAAATGCAAACAACTACAGTACAAGAAAGAATAAATTTGGAATGCATAACTAGGTAATTATAAGGCATATTTGGCGGTTTTATTGTAGAGTTCCTGGTGAGCTTCAACTCAGACGGATGTTCCTTCCTTCAGTTCCACAAATTCCCCCTATAAAGAAAAAAATATATAAAAAAGTGACAAAATATGGAAAGATTTAAAGCCAATCTGTGTATTACAGCAGTAAGAGACGCACCTTGACCTCCAGGTGTTCCTGTAGTGTCCTCACAGTCTCTCTCTCTTTGGTCAGCTGCTCCTGAGTGGCTTTAAGAAGCTGCTGGAGCTTAGTGGCTGCTTGGCCAAGGTCTTTGGACAGCTTCTTCTCCTTCTCAAGGCGCTCCTGTTCAAATAATTATAGCAAACATAACTATGAATGGTGTAAAATGGTGAAACATCTTTGAGAAATAAAAGAAATCCAGTTACTGTCTATTTAAAGACTCAAGATTTACTTTAACAAGGACAACAAAGCTGGTCAGAGTTAATGGAAACATTGAGAGATCGTAAACACAGCACAACTTTAGATCAATATACTCTCACTTGTATATTTGGGGCTGACTGATTTTTGTGGCTTCTTCTGAATAATAAATAAAGGAAAGTGTTTATCACAGCAGAATGAAAAGGTGCTGTACTGAGCTAAACATTACATCCGGGTATCCTAACACACCTTGAGCTGAGCTACGTCTTCTGTGTCAGATTGCGGCGCGTCTTTTAAAAGATCCAGCTGGGCCTGGAGTTCCCCCACCGTCTTCTGGGCCTGGAAGTCAACAAAGCATCTCAGTGCGACTCACTACAGCTTCACAAGAACACACGACCAGCGAATGCACTGATAACTTCTCTGCTACCTGCTCAAATTCCTCCAAGAGCTGCTGTCTCTGAGTCTCCTCTCCGCGAAGCTTCTCCGTCGTCTGACTCAACTCATTCTGAACCTGGCAGCGCACACACACCATCAAAATGCTGCAACTACACACTTTTCCAGATACGCTGATTTGTGTCAAATCAGCACACTGAAGCTGGTCCAAGTTAGTTTCTTGTTGATATGTTTTAGCTGAAATGTTCAAGTAGAGAACTTATGTTCTACTCTGTTAATGGAGAAGAAAATTAGTTAAAACAGAATGGAGGGTAGCATGCTAACATAGAGGAAGAGCAGCAGTGAGGGTTAAGTGTACTTAGCCGACGCAAACAGTGGTTAGCATACAGAGCCGCTGTCAGAGGAGTACTGGACAGACTGGAAATGAAGCAAGCCCTGAATCTAAATTCATCCGTTTGTGTTTACACACGCTGGCTTTATCATCTAGGATGTAAGCTAAAAAAACCTGATGGCAAATAAAAAGGTTCTTTATTTCAGATTAAACCCAGCTCCTATGGGACGAGTTCTGGGCTGCTGTTCCAGTCGCTGTCTGGTACTTTCTGACAGGAAGTGGAGGGTGCCCTGTGATCCTCGCACCCTGACCTGACTGGGTTCGGCCTCAGCCGGGCCGTTCTGCTCTCCCTGAGTCCGCTTCGTGATCTCGCCCAGCTGTGCTCTGACCTGAAACAGGAAGCCGTCGCCAGTCACTCGTTATGCAATCGCCGTGGGTGAATCCCTTGATGTCACTTACACCTTACAGAGCAGGTTGTGAGCATAAAGGAGGGATTTCCACTAATTCCTCACGCCTCCCTTCTCAATGCAGTCGCTCAGGTATTTGGATTTGTACGTGTATGTCTTTGAAGGTAAAAAAAAAAAAAAGAAAAAAAAAAGAAAAAAAGAAAGGAGCATCATAATAAAAACTCACCTGTTGGAGCTCCTCCTTGTGTGCCCGGACATCCTTCTGGGCCAAGTCCAACTGGTTCTGGCAATCTGACAGCTGCAGCTTCAGCTGAGCATAGAGGGGACAAATAAAAGATATGAAATCAGAAGCTGATTTAGGTTCAGCTTCTTCACTCATATTCCTAAATAAAGTCCAGGGCAAAAAATTGCCTTGAACATTAGTGAACAACCAGCATCAGGGTATAAAACAATATTGTAAGTTTTGATCCTCTGACAGAGGTCTGCTCACTTAATCTAAAAAAAAAAAAACAAACCCAAAAAACAAAAAGAGTACGGCAGAGGAAAGGTGCTCTGGTCACATGAGGAAAAAAACTGAACCTTTCAAGCAAAAAGATATTTTAAAAATTCAATTTCAAACTTCCATAGTTTGAAATTAGAAAACAAAATTGAGTACAAAACATTTAACATTCAAATGTTGTAAATCATGAGTCAACAGTGAGTTTGGCTTCTTTCACAGATTTTTAGAGCTGGATCTCATTTAGAGTCATCATATCTGGAATGGTTTCTTACACTAAGATTCTTTTAAAAAGGTCAGTTTATGACAACTTTATGTAGCTTAAAAAAAAGAAAAAGGGAAATCCAAGGATTTTCAACCCTGACGAAAAGGGGTTCAAAGTTGAACGAGTAACACATGGAGATTTAATAAAAAGACAACTTGTATTTATTGTGTATTTATATAAGAGATTGGTTTCTGTTTGTGTACCTGCTCCACTTCCTCTGAGGTCATTAGGTTGTCTGATTGCTTTTCAATCTGAGCTTCCAGGAGCATCAGTTGTTCCTTCAACTGAACAAACACACAAAACAAAACATTTAATATTTTTACTCAAAAATTCCCTAAAAATGTGATTTACAGTAAGAAAAACCAACCTGTTCTACACTTTGGTTTTCTGCTTCCAACTTGCTGACTTTCTGCAAAGCCTGTCAGAGTCACAAAGGGAAGAGCGAAGTCTCAGACAGAATCAGACTGAGCATGACTGAAGTTCAGGCTTCCACATACCTCCTTCAGCTGTTCTTCTGAGTTTGCCATCTTTGACTTCCAAACCAGCTCCTCCTCTTCCACGCTTTTCTGCAGATGTTTCAGCATTCCTTCCTGCATCATAATTATAAAATCAGTATTTATTTAATACAAAAAGCTAATGACTGTTCCATGTTATGCTGATTTCATCCACTTACAGTTTCAGCCAGGACCGTCCTGTACTGGTCACATTCAGCCTGAAGGGAACTGTAGTTCTCCTCTGATTCCTTCAGTTTCTCCAGCAACTCCTGTAACAACAACAAAAACATCCAAAGCTACTTCTGGAAACACTTTCATTAACTTTATATTTGTTTGCGAAAAAAAGAAAAAAAAGGAAATGCTTACTGGCGATGCTGTGCTTGAATGAGACTCATTACTCTGCTGGGTAAGGGCCTCCTGAGCTTTCTGTGTAAATGCTTTTAACCAGTTGGGCTAAAAAAAAAAGAAAAAAAGAAGAAGAGGAAAACAGAAAGATCATCATTGTGAATTGGATCGCTGTAACAGTATCGGCTAGAGATCTCCATTACTTACCTGCTCTGTCTCCACTGGTATCTGTGGGAAGAGCGACTGAAGAGCTTCTTTGGCTTCGTTCTGAAGAGCTGCTAGTTGAGTAACACCATTCTGCAGAAGAGGACAATCCAATCAGTTGGATCATAAACATCAAGTCATAAAGTCATTAATGTAAAAAAACAAAACAAAATGAAAGCTTACAGCATCTGTGGCAGCATTTGCTTCCCTCAACTCCTCTTTGAGTGATGCAACAAGGGAATCCTTCTCAGACAGACTGACAAAAAACAACAGCATAGTTCCTCAGTTCTCAGTTCTGTTGAACCCAAATTGAAGCACATATACAACAATTCTCTATGAATTTATGGCAGATGTTCCTACAGTGGTCAGGCAATAAATAAGAGCAATAAATACACCAACAAAAGCAACTTTTGACCATTACATAAAAAGAATAAACTCTGGAGATAGATATTTTCCATACTCATGTACATTCCTGCACCATATTTCAATTATACATTTTGAGCTGTTCTCCCACAGCACAAAAATCAGAGACCAAATGGAAGTCATGAGTGCATTTCTTTAAGAAAAAAACAGTAATGGCAACAATAAAAGCAATAAGCAAAAATATTTAAGCCTTAACTAATACGAAAATATTTAAGATATTGAGACTGGCTAAATTTAAATAACTTGCAGAACCTCTCAAGCCCTGATCTATGAAGGTTTTCAGGACAATAAAAAAAGTAGTAAATTGTCAGGTTTTGCTTTGTAAAATTTTTCTGTGGATGTTTCGTCTAGTCGGAGGCTAGATGAGTTTTTCCTCAGACCAGCTTATTTCCATGTTTCAACACATCCAGACTTTGAGCAGAGTGAAGGAACCCTGGAATCTTCATATAATCTTCACAAGTATTACCAAATCACCTTTTTACACCTTGAAGAAAAAGGAGTGAAGTAAAATCCAGGTGCAGTATGTTACCTGTTCTGCAGTTGTGCGAGCTTTGCTGAACTGTCCGACTAAATAAAACACAAAACGATAATTTTTGTTCAGTAACGCCGTGTCGGCCATAGAATAATTTATTTTTAACACAGAGAAACTTACTTTTGCGTTTTCAACTTGCACCATCTCTTCTTTGAGGTTTTTGAGTTCTTCCTGAAGTGAGTTGACGAGGCTGGCATCCTCACTAAACAGATTAGCATCAGTTAATTTGAGCCTAGCCAGCGGGGATCTCTATCCCTTTGTTTATCTGGGATAAACAAAGGAAAATGCCTTACCTCTTATTTTTTTGCTCAAGTTCAGTAATAGTGTTCTCCTATTGGATCAGATTCTCATTGTTAGCATCAGGAATAACAGTGGCTCCACTGGACAGTGGATTTAGTACCAATTGATTGTAACACTCACTGCAGCTTCCTGCTTTATCTGCAGCTGCTTCAGTTCTTCATGAAGTGAACTCAGCTGGCTGTCCTTTTCTTGAAGGCTGTAAAAAAATTAAAATAAAACAAAGAAAAAAGCAAATCAGTAAAAAGAAAAAAAAAATCTTCCCTTTCACATGTCATGCTTGCAAAACACAAAAGACTTACCTGAGCTTTAGATGTTCCAGTTCTGCTGGCTTCACCTGCTGATATAGTGATAAAAAAAAAAAATCACTCAGCATTTTGTCCAAGCAAAAGTCAAATTGAAAGATCAAAACAAAAATGTCCTACCTGCTTCTCATCCTCATCCTGTTTGCTCTGACTCGCCTCCAGCAGTGAGTTGATGGAGGCCACCTGCTGTGTGAGCTGGCTCTTCTTCGCCTGCGTCTCCCCGAGCTGGGCAGTGAGGGTCTCCACCTGAGCAGAACGCTCCTTGACCTCTGCCTCCAACTTCTCTATGCGCACTTGGTACTCTGCACGGACAAAATGCGACTTACTCGACAGCGTAGCATGAAAAAAATCATGAACACGACCCTGCCACGCCTTTCTCTGACCTGACACTGCTCCGCTGTCCTGCTGGCTCTGCTCCAGAGTGGCCTGCAGGCTGCTGTTTCTGCTTTGCGTCGTCCTGAGCTCCTCGCTCACCTCCTCCAGTCGCTTCTGCAACGCTTTCTCACTTTCTGCACGGCTCGCCTGGGGGATTTTGGTTAAAATGTGTCAGACAGCAGGGGGCAGCAAAGGCAAAGATATGAACTTAGAAAAAAGTGAATTAAATTTTCCAAAAAAAAAAAAAAAAAAACATAAAAAAGCCATACCCTAAGTGTTAAGAGTCAGGGAGGAGTTAACATTTTAACACTTTTGCACAACCATCTTGCATAGCGTGCACTGAATGTTAAGGAATTTAGAGATGATTCAGACAAACGGCTCCCGCGCTTTTAGAGCGCCTAGTTGCAACATAGTAAGATGCTGGCAAACATGAAACATCTGTGATGGAGAGTAGGTTAATGATTAAACAACAGGGCATGTCAGCTGTGCTGACTAAGTCGCTACAAATAACAAGTAATAGAGGAAGAGCCACAGCATGTGAGCCACTGACAGTACAGACAAGTTGCAAATGAACTGAGATGTACTTCCTTTCAGTAAGCCACGGGGTTTGACTTGAAACAAGGAAGTGAACAAATATAAAACCAGTTTCAAAGTCTATATGGGCAATTTATTTACTTTTCATCTTTGGTACCTGAGAAATTTGGAAGCTGTAAATAATTGAGTTCTGATTATTTTTCTGATGCGTAGTTTTCTTGGGATCATAATTCCACAACAATAAAATTTTAATGTTTAAGAAGAAGCGCTAAATAAGATTTTTGGTTTTGTAAAAGCATCCAATAAAGACCGGTGACCAAAGTGCGATGCAGGGGCCATTTGCATCCCTTTGAATGATTTTCAACTAAAGCGGTATAATTTTCACTGATAAGCACGGACAGACACATTTTTAAATACATTTAAGTGTAATTACAAAAAAAAAGGAAACCGTCAAAATAGACACTTCACATAAAAATGTTGGATACCATGCTAATTTTTTTGTCTTACTTTTGCTTTTCATTTAAGAGTAAGGAGGATCCCAAACTGGACACACCCAATTATTAAAGCTGGCTTAATAAAGCAAGCGGTTTCGTTGTGACTCATATCCTCTTCTTCCTTCTGAGAATAACTTAAGATTTCTAGAACAAGAAAACAATGTGTCCAAAAAATTCAGGACATCAAGTGATACTTTGTTTTATTAAGCTATTGTTATTCATTTATTGTTGAGCAGGTGAAAATTCTAAATTGTGTTTGGAAACCACAAAGAGACTAGTCATGTCTTCTGTCAGGCTTAAAGGGTTAAGCTCTTTTTAAACACCTACAAATCCCTTTATCACCCGTCGTATTTATTTGAGATGTTTTTAATCTTAAGAGTCCTCCAGAATCCTCAAGTATGAGGATGGGTTTAAAAATAAAAAAAATTGAATAGAACATACAGGAGGCTTTTACAGTTCTTTCCTAGAAGGACAGCTGACAGTGTTGGTGAGTTTAAAAGTGAACGAAAGATGCCTTTTTGTTAAATTTAGTATCTTTCCTGATATTTTCATTGCATGTCATTTTCTTTGTTTACTTTTAAATAAGCTTTTATTTTGATCTCAAATTTAATTGTGCAACTTTATCTTTGATTAACTATTTCAGCTTTTTGTATCCCATTTCCATTAAAACTGTAAAACGTTGAAATTTTATTTCTATCTTATCTTACCTTATTTCTTATTGCCGTCATATCTTAAATTACTTCCATCCATTTCTTAGTACTATCAGGGGTTTTGTTGTTTGCTTGTATTTATGCCCAACTTAAAAAATATATTTATTGAATTTGATTGATAAAAATCCTTTTAATATTTGGACAAACAAATATTGGGCCATTTAAGGGTAGTTTTTAAACGGTTTTCTGTGTTTTGGTTTTGACATGGTGGGGGACTTTATTCTTTACATAAAGTCATACGACTTTATCTATGAACCAGATTTAGAATCTTTACAGTATTTTTCTTGAAGGTGAGTTATTACACAGCTACACCGATTCCTAATCCCTGCAGTAACCCATTTCCTGAACACGAGAAGGTCAGGGAATAGGTGGGAAAAAGCTAACTTTTTTTTCTCCACTTCATAACCAAGTGGCTACTGAAACACGATACTGGGTTTGATAGAAAACAACAAGAATAAATCTGCTTCCACATGGAAACCCGAGTACGTCTCCTGTGTATGGCAATAAAAAAGTGCCGTTCCCACAGGCCGGGCCAACCTGCAGCAGTGAGAGCTGCTTCTCTGCGGCAGAGAGCTTGGACTCCAGCCCTTTTCTGATGTGCTCATCAGCAAGGAGACTTTCCGTCTTCTCTCCGAGCTCTTTGGTTAGCTTTGCACATTCCTGACGCAGCTTGGCCAGCTCTGCATTTTGTCTGAACGGAGAGCGAAGAAAAAAAAAGAAAAAAAAGGAGCAAGATTAAGTGAAGAAAAGTTTAGAAACCAAGTAATTCAAACACAAAACACCAGGTATACCACATATAAGGTCTATACTTAAATGTACCGTAGTTAGAAACTCACTTGCTCTCAGCTTGACTAGTTGCCTGGTTTAGAGCATCACGGAGGATTGAATTTTCCTGCTGCAGACGAGCAAGTTGGGCATTAGGACCTTTTTCCAGCTGGTCTTGCAGGCTCAGGATCTGCAGTTTAAAGTTTTTTTTAATCAGTGACACTGCAGAAAGACTGGTAAATAAAAGCATCTTTACTTATACTACAATATATTTCAGCAGATAAGGATCCAAGATCAAGTTCTTACAAATGAATAGTGATATTAATTGAACTAACCTTTGCATTGAGCCTCTGGGTCTGGGCTACATGGTCCTGGTAACTGGCCTGCATACGCGCTTGCAGAGCAATCATTTCTTGCTCTCTCTTACTCAGCTGAGAACTGAGCCGCGTCTCCACGCTGGCCACCTTGGATTTCTCTGCCGACAGCTCCTGATGAACGCAAACTACAGTCAGACCCATTACTTCATGTTTCTGAAGCTGCAGAGTCACTTCAGGGTGAAGAAATGTAAAAATAGCAGTCACTAATTTCACTTTTTAACCTTTAAGTGAGATTTTGGTCTGGTAATATTATTAAACACAGTTTACAAAACAAATGTGATTCAGTGTGAAACAGTGAGGCAACATTTTGATTTTCAATTCAAATTATGGTACACATTAAAGCTGAGTACTAACAAACCCCCGCCTCCCTCTGGACAGATTCTGACTTTAATACAGGAGCTTTATAAAGATTTGTTCCAATAAGAAATCTGGTTTTAATCAGCAAGTTATCCTGTGTGCTTTACTCCAACGCCACCTTCAGGACAAAAAAAGAAAAACAACTAAATTTAGAGTGCATGAGTCAGTATGAGACTCTGATAACCTTCAGTAAAAACATCACTGCAACACCACATTAAAGCAGAAATGTTTACTATCGACCAACTGCTTTTATTTAACCCTTTTGGCTGCCTTGATTTTTTTTGTTTTGTTTAATTTTTACACAACACTGTGTTGATTCAACTAAAGTGTGGTCAAATTGTGTGTTTCAGAGTAATTTTAAATGTTCATTATTTTCCTCTTTCCTTTCAGCGTGTTTGAGCCATTGACTCATTCAAAATCCATTTTCTGGATACAGAAAATTGCAATCTGACTTGTTTTCCGTATTTCCAAGAAGGTGAAGATAGCTTTTTTTCATGTATTGTAATTCTGCAATTTCATCTTTGACTTCACAACTTTACACAAAGACTAAAAAATTATCAGATTCAGTTCTACAGACTCTGATCAATAAACCTTGGACATACTCAAGCTTGGGTATGACGAAACTTATTTTTTAAGATGGGATTGTTTATGATTCATTTTCTTAGATTCCCAAGGAAAAGTGAAGTGTCTTAATGTTTGCCAGCAGGTAGGGGAGGGACAACATTGTATGGAGACATCTCTGGTTTCCTAAAATCTTCTCTAATATCTCATTAGTAGGACTTTTAAATCACAGCAGAGATTGACATACATTTTTAAAGTTTGGTTTGTTTTGTACCTTGGTTCACTCGACACTAGCTTATGAGCAAATCTGAACAGCAAAACCTGATTTGAAGGATCCCAGCATAGAAAATGTGTCGTGATGAGCATTGCAGTTTTGAACCTTGGTCAGTTCTCGAAGACGATTCTTAGCTGCAGAAGCATCCTCCTGCTCTGCTGCCAGCTGTTTCTCTCTCTCCTCCAGCTGCTTCTTCAGCATGGCGACCGGATCTCCCTTCTGAGTGGCCTAAAAATCACAATACACAGAAAAATGTACATACCTCTCTTTATGTTGTGGTTCTCCCCCTCCCCAATCACCAACTGCTGAATTTCATACCGTGTGCCAGGTATCCTGGATGATGCCGACTTTCTCAGAGAGGATCTCGATAAGCCTGTGCGCCTCCCCTTCGCTGAACACCATGCTGCTGATGGTGGAAACCAGAGATTTATAGGGCAGGTACAGCGGAGCATCAGCACAGTCAACCACCGCTGCCGCTACAGCTGCTGGAGAGAAATAAACATGATAGCAGCAAATTGAGAGACAAGAACAAACAGATTTATTATTTTTGGAAAGCTTTGGGCTTTCCTGAAGATGACTGCATATGAGGAAAAAAGGACAAGGTTGAGACTTGTCCTTTGAGTCTGTGGCACTGGGAAGTTTCAGATGGTAAAATGCCGGGTCACTGTGGCACCAGGCGGAGACCAGCTGCAGGGAAAGAAGAAGGTCAGCCCCTCCTCTCTGCTCATTGTCAGAGGCACTGAAAAGCTTTGTAGGCTAACCAAACAGGGCCAACAGTGTTTGGACAAGCTGCTGTGCTCTACACCCCTCAGAGCGGCGTGCCAGTTGTTACCCACCGCTGCTCCTTGGTACTGTGGGTACACAGCTGGAAGCTCATCAGTACTGACAGGTTGTTTCTGCCTTGCACTAGACTGCACAATTATGTAACCCAACTATGCAGGCATGCCTTCGCTCTCGATTCAGCAGTATAAAACGCATAATCACCAGTGTTGTGGCTAATGTAGTTCCTGGCTCCACGACCGCTTCCTGCACTTCAGAGGAGACGAATAATTTCTGCAATGGAAGCTCTAAAAGCAACAGCAGCTCTGAGCTTTTGGTAAAGGATCAGTGACCAGTTTCCTTTTAGTTATTAATATATATTACCAAACTAAGTAAAAATATATAGTGGTGCATTTAAAAATGGAAATACAGCCATACTGACACCACTAAATCAGGCTTCCTACATGCTTTTCTATTTCCGATTCCAAACTTTTCCAGACTCAAATTTCCAGAGTTCCCAATCCTTCCAGCAAATTTTAAAAAAATGCAAAAGTTTTCTGTGATTTTATGGCAGATAATTATTTGAATGTAGAAACTATAACTGCTGAAAGAAGTAAGGTGGATAATCTAACAACTAGACATAGATAGGTAGAAGAATTAGACAGATGATTGTGATGGACAAAAGGACAAATGGACTGATAAAACAGAAAGAATGGATGACATGATGGATAGATTTCTTTAGAAAATGTGAAAAGAAATAAACATTTCCATTATTTTTTTTCTTTCCGTGATTATCCAGATTTGGAGAAATCTTTAATCAAATGCTAAATTTTTCACAGACTGTGTAGGTACTCTAAAATGTTTAAAATACAACCAAACCTAAATATACAACATGGCTTCTAAAGCAGAATGAAGTAAATTTTTCCTGATTATATTTGCTTACCGGGCTCAGACTTCTTCTTGGAAGCCTTCTTTTTGGGTTCTTGTGCTTTAGATGGAGCAGGAACCTGCTGAGACCCCACTGGTGGCACAGCCATTATTGGGACATCTTTGGTGACCACCTCCAGCACTGGGGCGGCCTTGGAGGGAGCTGCTACTGACTTGGCTGGGGCTGTAGCGGACTTGCTTGGTGCTGGGGCAGACTTGTTTGGTGTGGGGGTCGAAGATTTAGCCTGGGCATTGGTGGATTTAGCCAACGCCGGGGCAGGAGCAGAGGCAGAGGCAGAGGCAGGTTTGGTTGACGGAGGAGCTGAAGCGGATGCAGGAGTGGATTTTGAAGATCCAGAAGCAGACTTGGTTGAAGGTGGTGCAGAGGTCGAGGCGGCTGCTTTGCTCTGCACAGCTGGGGGAGGCTGGGTTGCAGGAGAGGCTGCTGAGGACTTTACTGGCACTGCAGCAGACACTGTCGGAGCTTGCTGAGTTGAGGCTGGCTCAACCTTCGCCACCTTCTTCTTCCTTTTGTCCTTAGGCGATGGCACAGGCGACGGCTCAGCAGCAGTTCGGGGTTGTGTCTCCGCGGCCACTGGGGCTGAAGACGGTTTAACTTCGAGGACTGGAGCAGGCTCAGGGGCAGGAACAGCAGATACAGCTGGAGCTTCAGCAGCAGGCTCAATGGCTGCTTCAGCTTCAGAGTCAGCAGCTTCTTCAGCTTTCTCCTGTTCCGGGATTTTTCCATTTGGCTTTTCCTCCTTTTTCTTCCCACGGCTCTTCTTCTCGGCTACTTTGTCCTTTTTCTTTTTCTCTGAGCGAACTGACTGTATTTTACCCAACTCTTTGCGTTGTTTAGCAAGGGCCTCCTCATAAGAGGTTTCCTTCATGGAGAAGGTGGAAACAAGGGCGATCCCTACGGCAGAGATCACCATGAAACCACCAAATACCATAATCCCAAGAGTCTGGGGGTCGTAGATATCCATCTTTTGCTTTCAGTAAACCTAAAAGGAGAAATAGGAACCTATGAACATAAGTAACAATCAAACATACTGTTTACAGCAATAACATAAGCCAGTAATTATGGTAGAATGGTATTGCATGTCAGGCTAAAAATAAAAAAACAGCAGTAAACATAAAAAAAAATGCTCTAACAAGGGCTTTACTTTTAACAACTTCAAGCTGTTGCTAATATCCCTAATACGTTTGAGTGAAGGCTGCAGTGTGACCAGACTGTGCAGCTCAAATCTTACCTAAAAAAATACACACTTCTACTGGGGTAAAGCATCTGCTTAAATAACTGAATGATCCTCCTACTCTTAATGCTGTTTAACAAAAACAACAGAATCAATAAGCATTGCAAGAAGAAGAAAAAAACAGAAAAACAAACTAAGCAGGAGTCTGTATTACCCAACAGCTTCTTAGCCAATAAGAACTTTTTCTTGGGTGGTGGTGGAGAGACATTTCTTTTCTTTTTTTTTTTTGCTGTTTATTTGTAATATTTTTTAGATATATTCTTTGTAGTTTTTATATAGATGTACATGCATGTTCATAATAATATTTGTGCTTCCTCTAAAAAAAAATTTACATTTTTTTTCCCTCCAAAATATATAACAAAGATTCATTAGAAGTCCATTTTTGTTGGCATGAATGTAAATGTTATCACACTTATTTTTTATACTAATGTAAAAAATGTAGACTCTTATGAAATTTTGTTAAATGTTCTATCTTTAATTTCAAATTCAATAATTAAAGTAATGTAATAAGTATTTTTAGTAGCAAACACCCTATAATTTGATGTATTAATAAATATTAATGAGTATCCACACAAAGTAAGATGTTTTCCTCAAAAGTTGGCTGGTGGTTCACATTTATCTCCTGTCAACAAAAAAAGCCCTGGAAGGCTTTCAACCTACAACCCCAGTCACAAACTAGAACGCTAAGCCTGCAGGGCAGGAAAACCTGCCTTAGATAAACTAAAGCACCTTCCTCACTTTATCCCAGCACCAGTCTTGGCTTTATTTGTGTCTGTCCATATATTGAAATCCAGGAAATAAATAAATATATATATATATATATATATATATATATATTTTTTTTTTTTTTTTTTTTTTATTTTATTTAACTAGGGGATAAAAAAAATAGAAAAATTTTTGACAAA
>CAEFZX010010527.1:0-24419 GCA_903066825.1 Alfaro cultratus
ATATATTCTGATGATCCCATATTCGGATATTCTGTATATAAAAACTACCCTGGGTTTTGGTCTTCAATTACATGAAATGAACAACAGGAAAACATCCAAGTGAGGAACGTTAATCATGTTGTAGTAAAATGGGGTTTACTTGAGGCAGGCTGATAAATATGCTAAAGCAGTTCTTATAAGGAGGTGGGGAATGTGCAACGAACCATGTCTTTAACCATGTCTTTAGCCTGTCATTGCTAAGCTCACAAATCCTGGCTCATATGGAAGTTATTTGGACTTGTGTGTTCCCCCTCGTCTCATTTTAATCACTCCCTGCATCCTCACACCTCCTCCTCCCACCCCTTGTCCCTGCTCAACAGGGAAGCCAGAGTTCAGTGACCAACCTCCGTGCACGCTAGGCCGGCATGGCACGCAAGCTCATCACCACACTGCTCCCCCTCCTGCATACGGAGTCTAATGGATTATAAATAAAATCCCTTTGCTGTACAATTTACAGTGCTCTTGTTCTGGAGCCAGTACACGTACAGTAACGATCTATTAGTTAGTCTAAAAGAACGGAGAAATAGTCCAATTAGCATAGAGTGTTTTAAACGAAGAAAAAGATTATATACAATTTCCAAATTAAACAGTTTTACTAATTTAAAGAATTTACTTTAAGAGTTATGATGCAAAACTAAACACCCCCAAAAAATTACTTAAAGAGCACTGCCGATTAAAACTATACTTATTTTAAGTCTCATAACACCTTTCTCCGGATTACTTATTCTGACTAAGGCATATTTAGACAATTACTACTGCTGAAATTAAATTAATGTGCCACTTTGGAAGGAATGTCAATAAATTTTTAATCAGCCACTAGTCAAGTGTTTAAAACTATTCAAAATAAGATCCAATAAAAACGATTACCTTAGAAAGCTTTCTGTTAAGGCTAGGCACTTTAAAACATGTTCCAGAAAACCAGTATCCAAGTATTGTCCATTCAAGTCCATATTTGGACACGTTGAATGATTTAAAACAGTGGACATTTTTTTAAATTGGAACTAATTTCAATAAGTTAAAAGTAAATCAGTCAAATGCTCCTAACATTGGTTGTAAATGGCATAATGGAGAAACACTGTCATGACATACCAAACATAAAGTGTCGCAAAGAATAGCAGCTACTTACAAGAGACAGACGAATTAAATTACAAAGTCAAATTTGAAATTTTTGTTATATATAACAACTGAAGGTAACATTAATATGTCCCTGGAAAGTACATCTCATCCCTTTAATAGTTTCTTGTTCATCTATCGATATAATTATTCACAGTCATTCACCAACACATCTTTTGAATTGCTCTACCATCAAGTAATTAAAATACTTATATCTTTCTAAAGCAGTAAATTTAGAAAAACACTGACATCTACAACAGCTACCTAATCAAAATCTGCATGAATGCAAAGGCTCTGTTCTCACTGCTGGAAATATACTCACCTCAGTATGCCATTTTCTGATGGGATTATCAGAAAATGTTTTCTATTTCTTCAGTTAAAGATTATTTGACCACATGCGAGAACTGAATGACTGCAATAGAAAATTTTACTTTCAGTCCAGGTTATTATTAAGTCTTTGAAAACGGAAAAAAGACAGCAAAAAGCAACTTATTTTCTCCTGATTCATCAATATATTGTGAGCCATATGTGCCAGCCAGCACATACTTCATGTGGCATGAAGTACTTTTTGAACATGATTTTCAGTGCCTTGTAAGGCACGCTGCAATGAACAACAAAAAAAAACAAGAAAGAGTAAAGAAATAATCAGCCCCAACTTAGATAATATGTCTGAGGCATTCGGCCAAATTATTTATTCTTCTCTGTACTGGGTGCTCCTACTGAACCACTCAAACCGCATGTCTGACAGGGACTTCCGTTGGAATGTCAGTACAGAAATTAATTCCGACTTTGTTGTTTTTCTTTCTCAAACAGTTTACACGCGAACAACAATCAACTCAGACGGTGACAATTTTCAAGTATCTCTATTTCCTCATCATGTGGTCTGGCGCGAGAAAATGCTGTCTCTGAAACATCGCCGTCTCTAACTAGCTATGTCCGGTGTTTACTCCCCCTGGCAGCTTGAGATGGAGATAGCTGAGGGGATGTTTTTGTTGGTGTGTTAACTGATATATCTAAATTGTTTTTGGTTGCTGAAATTTTTCAGGTTCAGATCACCGTTGCTTTCTATATTCTAAAACCTCCACTTCGCTTCTTTTTCTAAGTTTCAGTCATTTCCCAATTGCCTGTTCGACCCCTGGCTTTCCTCTTCGCACTGCCTTACTTTACGTCCATAAACTCCATCCACCCCCCACTCCCTCTTTCTGCCTCCCTCTTGGTGCTGTGCGTGACAGTAGCTCACTGAGAAGTGGAAATGAGACTAGTAAACAATGATTAGCTCCAGAGACGGGGCAGGCTGGTCTGCCATTGGTCCTGTCTCCACACAGTGAGCTCGCCCACCCGCCAGCACATGACATAAGGGCCTCATCTCTCATCCCCCCACAACCCAACCCCACTTCACCCCCCTACCCTCCCAAGTCAGCACAGGGTCAGGGCCAACCTCTCACAGCCAGGTTATAGGGAGTAATCACAGGCAAACACGGCAACCACACGCAAACTGCACACACACGACACTCCCAACATCAATCCCATATGCACACACACACACGCACGTAGACTTCCACCTTGCCACCCAAGTACCCCCTTCCTTTCCCACAAACCTGGCTCTAATTAGCATGATGGGGATGCAAGTAGCCATATGTGCATGATGAGGATTTGGTGGTGAGGTCTGTGGAGGTGGGGGTGATACTCGCTACAGAAACAAGGGAGAAATGAACAGTGATACATAGTGTAGGCAGTGCATTCAGAGACATTACTATGTGTCTGGTTAACCAAGAAATCATTGTAGGAGCTTTGGTTCTCTGCCACACCGCATTGCTCAAGACAAACAGCTCTGGGGTAGAGCTTTGAAAAGCCTCAACATCTGTGAAGGGCTGATTTGGAGCTATTGTTAAGAAAGAAAGGCACACAACACGCAATTTAGTTGTGCTTTTATTATTTTAAACCTTTCTTTTGGGGGGGGGGGTGCAATTTATTTGACCTAATAATGGCACTCATCAAAATGTAATGTTTGTTACTGGTTGGTGACTGTATGGTGTTTTTTATGACTTTGTTTTTCGTGTGTTTTTATTATGTAAAGAACTTTGAACTGCCCTGTTGCTGAAATGCGCTATACAAATAAACTATGCAGATAAACTTTATTGATGGATTTTTTTTTTTTTTTTAAAGTATGCTATAGATGATAAATGTGAAATAAATGTGCTGCATAAATACTGAAGTGGTGGGCTAGTATGTACACATATCATGTCATGCTATTATTCCAAACCCATTGTCTTTGTCATATTAGTCATGCTACAACCACCAACATTAATGCATTTTATTATAATTTTATGTGACATTGCAACACAAAGTAGAAACAAATACATGTTTTTCTTTGTCTAGTAAAATAATGAAAATTGTTTACTCTGATATAAAGTAAAATGCAACTAAATGTGTTCAGAATATATTTAATTAGTAAAAACAAAAAAAAATCCACTTGTGTGCAAATTAGACTCTTGCTGAAAAAAAATTGCTTTGTCTAATTTTAAGTGTACAAAGATATTTTCACTAGAAATATTTCCTTTAGGAGGACATTGATCCTCCTGAGCTGGTCAGACCAGAATGTGGATGGAGTTAACTACAAGGAAGTCCTTTAAAATAATCTGTTAATGGATACAAAAAAAATTGACTGGATTAAAGTTCACCTTTTAACAAGACAATTAGACTAAACATAAGCCCGAGTTACAATAGAATGGCTAGAACACAAAGCATTTCAATAATTTGTTGCAGTGGATCCCAAACTTTTTACCCTGCGACCCATAAAAATAGAGAAATAGAGAAAAAAAAAAGAGAATTGAGGCCCATTGATCACCTCTGGCAGATTTTAAATTACTTTCCTTAAACCCAAAACATTTTCTGATGGGAATGTAAAATAAGTATATATTTTGAAATAATGATAAAAAAATATATATAGTTTTTTTTTTAAAGCCAAGCCAAAAACCAAAACATACAAATATGTATTCTCTTCTGTATGGAAAAATATATTCGAACCTTGCTGCAAATTACTACAACCATTATATACTGCTACTCAAAGCTGAATGGGGATTTTCTGTCTATGTATATCAGACTGAAAAATCTTGTCATCTTCATATTTAAAGTGACTTAAATTACAATCCACTCAAAGTGTATTTATTTTTGAAAAAAGCATAAAAAGTCTTACTAAAATCTCTTGTGAGTGACTCAGACCTTTTCCAAATAGATAGAAATGTATTTATTCTGTGGTAAAAGACGCCCGCTGCGTCTTCTGTAGCCAGAAAATCAATAATTTTAGACGGATATTAAATGTTCAGATTCTGCTAATCCTCCGTTTACGTGGATAAATTCAGCCGACAGGACTCCATCTCAGTCTGCCACCGGCCTCTGAGAGTTTTTTTCTCTCCCTCTCTGTGTAGCGATGACGGCGGTCGGTCACGCTCCTCGCTCAGAGTCCCCCGACGCTCCGTGCTGCGCGCCTCTCAGAGCGACCAACAGCAGAGAGATAATGCGGTGCAGCGGTGTCTACACTGCTACTACAATGGGAGGAGTGTGAAAGTTATCCCGGGCCCTGCCCACTTACTGTAAAGCATTTAAGAAGCTGGAGAGCAGCAAAACAGGCACTTAAGCCTTAAATCTTTTATGATAGACTATCTGATTAGGAGAAAAAAAACTGATGTTAGTTTTACTGGACTTGATTAGCACTTTCATACTTGATATGGATCCATAGGGTATTTTTCTTCACAAACAAACATAAAAAAAAGACTTTGTTAAAAGGAAAAGAGACAGCCGATACCTTGAAACAATGGCAATTGACAGTGAGTTTGGTGTGAAGAGCAGCAGCATCATCAAGGAATGGAGCGGACAGGTCCACCCTGCCCTGGTTGCTTCTTTCGTTTTCCTCTTTTTCCTGGAAGCCTGCCTGTGGGTCAGAAACCTCAGGCTCAAGAGAAGACTGCCAGGACCCTTCGCCTGGCCTGTGGTGGGCAACGCCATGCAGCTGGGTCAGATGCCTCACATCACTCTGGCCAAGCTTGCCAAGAAGTACGGCAATGTGTACCAGATAAGACTGGGCTGCAGCGACGTGGTGGTCCTCAACGGAGACCAGGCGATACATCAGGCACTGATTCAACACAGCACAGAGTTCGCAGGCAGACCAAACTTTGTTTCTTTCCAGATGATCTCTGGAGGCAGGAGCTTGACGTTCACTAATTACAGCAAACAGTGGAAAGCACACAGGAAAGTTGCCCAGTCGACTCTTAGAGCGTTTTCTTCTGCAAACAGTCAGACCAAAAAAGCCTTTGAGCAGCATGTGCTGGCAGAGGCCACAGAACTGGTGCAGACATTCCTATGTCAGAGCACTAATGGACAGTATTTTTATCCAGCTTATGAGTTTACAGTAGCTGCTGCTAACATAATGTGTGCTCTTTGCTTTGGAAAGAGATATGGACATGATGATCAAGAGTTCAGGACCTTGTTGCACAGAGTGGACAAGTTTGGGGAGACAGTTGGGGCAGGTAGCTTGGTAGATGTCATGCCCTGGCTGCAGTCCTTCCCTAATCCAGTCAGAAATGTCTATGAAACCTTTAAAGTCATAAACAGTGAATTTTTTTCTTATGTTAGAGATAAAGTGGTACAGCACAGAGAGTCCTTCAACCCTGAGGTGACCAGGGACATGAGTGATGCCATCATTAAAGCGATTGAGCACGGAGAGGAGAGCACGTTGGAAAAGGAGTTTGTTGAAGCAACTGTCACTGATCTGATTGGAGCAGGTCAAGATACTATGTCGACAGTCATGCAATGGATTCTCCTCTTGCTGGTCAAATACCCAGACTACCAAGCTAACCTGCAGCAGCTCATTGACAAAGTGGTAGGTCAAGACCGGCTGCCGTCAGTCGAGGACAGAAGCAATCTGGCTCTCCTGGACGCCTTCATCTATGAGACCATGCGCTTCACCAGCTTTGTCCCCTTCACAATCCCGCACTCAACTACGGCGGATGTCACCATCGAAAGCCTCCACATCCCCAAGGACACGGTTGTCTTCATCAATCAGTGGTCTGTCAACCATGACCCCCAGAAATGGAAGGACCCCCATGTGTTTGACCCCAAGCGTTTCATAGACGAGAATGGAGCCCTCGACAGAGACAGAACCAGTAGCGTGATGATTTTCTCAACAGGTAAGAGACGCTGCATCGGCTCTCAGATTGCCAAAGTGCAGGTGTTTCTGTTTACAGCAGTCCTGCTGCATCAGCTCACCTTTGAGAGCGACTCATCCGCACCTCCTACTCTGGACTGCGCCTACGGCCTCACGCTGAAGCCCCTTCACTTTAATGTGAGAGCGAAGCTCAGGGGAAAGTTGCTTGATGTGGTTTCTCCAGCATAAACACAATGTCCTGAGGCCGTAACTGTTAAACACTTTATCACCAGTGACATTTATTAGTGAGTATAATTATACTTGCACAAAATTGTTTTGATATATAAGAGGAATATTTAATTCATGTATTAGATTTGCTGTTAGTGCCTAACTAAAATGGTAATTTCAAAGATGTCTGCAGCAAATGAAACAAATTCATGAACTGTTAAGATAAATGAAATATCTGCTTCTCTGAATACTCTGCACTTAAGATTTATCTTGGAAATATGTGCTTATTTGTTATCTATGGAGCATTAGGTGCAGAAGTGACATTTAAAGTACAGATGTATATAAAATACTTGTGAATGTTATGACACTTGAAGGCCCACTGTTCTCAACTGTTGTATGCAAAAATGTATTGTAACTTTGCCACATAATTCATATTTAATGCAAAAATTGTTTAAATGTAATCACTATCTACTGTATTTAAAGCATAAAAGCGAAACATAAAAGAGCAATAAGCTTGTCTGAGAAATCAGACGTGAGAAAGGAATCTTTCATCTGGAAGGATCCACAGCTTTTACGAGGAGCTGGATGAGACATCACTGGGGACCGCGAGCAATAACAGACTTTCTGCATCAAAGCTTCACTTTCACTGTACAAGCACAACTACAACTATGCCAAGCCCCCTTTCTTTCCCCCAGTACAACAAAACACATGTGCAAGACATTTCTCTCACTTGTGAGGCATTCTTAAAACCATGTTTGTTTATGATACAGTTTTTTCAAAGCTACACAGATGTCAGTGAGATCCCTTTAAGCCTCTGTGTTCAAGATCTGACGTCGTAATGCCCGATAGACATTTTCTGTCTGTGTCAAGGTAAAAAATTAACACCAGTCGGCCTCACATGTTGAAGCTTCCAATCTGGAGTAGCTGCTCTGACTTTTGAGACCTACAGAGCCTTTATATATTGGAAAAATAAGCTGTATTTAAAATAAATCATGTGAATTATAAATTGTTGGTGTGCCTGACTTATTTGACCTTAAATGGAAGGATGGAGGAAAGCATCTCAGTATGAAACTTGGCAAAAGAAAGGGTGCTTCTCTGACTGCAACATAAAACAAAATAAAAGAAAATAAAGACTGTTAATAGTTTCATATAAATGAGATTAATGGATTATTTGATTAATTAAAAACATTTTTATGTCACACAAGCATATTAATCAGTCACAAATATTTTCTGAATTCTGATGAATCTAAATTAAAGCAGTAGAAGTGAGTCTGAGATGGGATTTTTCCTAAAACACTGTTTTCTGCAGGAACATTTCATTTATGCAGTTAAAGGAACAAACAAATTATCTTTTTTTTCTTAGAGTTTAGATATTGAAATCAATTGTTAAAAACAGATGGACAATTTTTGCATAACAAATTTAACACCAAGTGTTTTCACATTTTGTCACATAATTACAAACTTCAGTATATTTACTGTGCTGGGAATATTTAAGAAAAACAACATGAATCATTATTAAATTGTGTTGGAATATTGCAGTGCAGTTATTTGCTTTTTCCTTGAAAATAAAAAGCTCCCTTTTCATTGTGTATAATACATTTTATGCAAATCTAGTGATAACTTTATAAGGATAAAGTTATCACTTGTGATTCTGTAATAAATATTTTTCATATATCACTTTATATTAACTTTCATTGACTCTGGAGTTCTACATTTGTTATTTTGTGACACAATGAGTAATTTAGCTCCCTGCTCTGCCTTCCTTTTCTCACGCTTAAACACTTCTAGAGGGACTAAGGTCAGCAGGCAAAGGTCAAAATAGGAGTGGGCAGATAGAGAAAGAGTCCCTAACCACTCCCATCAAACTGATAGATATAAGGGAGGTGTTAAGTGTTGAATATGTGTTCCTATAATGAGGTGAAGACAAAAGCTGCAATACTGCAATCTTTTTCAGAAACTGGTTCTTCTTTGCCAGTTTCTGAGGAGAAATGGTAGGAGAACTTTGAGCACCGCTTGGAGAGCTTTTTTGTAGCATTCCAATTTGATATATTAATAAATAAATTGTCATAAAAATGCAGTCTGAAAGGTGGTGAGGCAGACGCTGAACGACCCAGGTAGAATAAATGAAGAGATGATTTAAGGATGAAGGCATCCAAAAAGACAGTCCAATAATAGTCCAACAACCTGGCAGCATAGTTAGGTTAGGGCTCAGAGCTGGTAGCAACAGGCTACACGAATGGACAAAGACACTGGCTAGACAGAACTGACGACAGCTTAGACAAGGACCCGACAGAGATGCAGAGACACAAGTGACACTAAATACACAGGAGGTAATCAGGGAACGAGACACACTTGGGAATGAGACACACCTGGGGAACAATCAAGGGGAAGACAGGACAACCGGGAGAACTCAGAAAACACAGAAACTCTAAATAAACATAGAAAAAAACTCAGATCCTGACATAAATATATTTTAATCATCTAAAGAGTATATTTTTACTTCACTAAGCATAATGCAGAGTATGATTTGAAGAGCAGTGGCATCATGGGGCTTTGGAGCAGACGCGTCCAGCCTGCTCTCATCGCCTCAGTTGTTTTTCTTCTCTGTCTGGAGACCTGTCTCTGGGTCAGGAACCTTAAACTCAAGAGGAGAATGCCAAGACATTTTGCCTGGCCAGTGGTTGGTAATGCCTTGCGGCTGGGCCAGATACATTATACCGCCTTCATCAAGCTTGCTAAGAAATACGGGGATGTGTGTAAGATCTGCCTGGGCTGCAGCGATATTGTGGTCCTGAACGGAGCCTATGTGATCCGAGAGGCCCTGATACAGCACAGCACAGAGTTTGCAGGGAAGCCAAGCTTTTTGTCCTTTCAGGCTGCATCAGGGGGGAAGAGTCTGACTTTCACTAATTACAGCAAACAGTGGAGGATGCACAAGAAAATAGCTCAAACCGCAATCAGAGCACTCTCATCTTCCGACAGTCATACCAAAAAAGCTTTTGAGCATCAAATTGTGGCTGAGGCCGCAGAACTTGTAGAGATTTTCCTCAAACTCAGCAGTCAGGAAAAGTATTTCAACCCTGGGCATGAGTTGACTGTAGCTGCTGCTAATGATTTGCTATGATTTGTGCCCTGTGCTTTGGAAAATGTTGAGGACGTGATGACGTGGAGTTTAGATCCTTGTTGCATCATGTAGATCCATTTGGGCAGACAGTGGGGGCTGGGAGTTTGGTTGATGTCATGCCGTGGCTTCAGTCTTTCCCCAATCCAGTCTGAAGTCCATTCAAGACTTTTAAATGGTGGAATGAAGAGTTCTTCAACTTCGTCAGCAGCAAAGTGGAGGAACACAGACAGACCTTTGATCCACAGCACATAAAGGACATGAGTGATGCTATTATAGAAGTCATTGATGAGTTTGATGGTGACATAGAGCTCTCCAAAGACTACATGAAGGCAACGTTGGTAGATTTGATAGGCACAGGTATGGACGCTTTCTCTACCACCCTCCACTGGCTTGTTCTCTTGCTGGCTAAGCACCCTGACATTCAAACCAAACTCCATGAGCTCATTGATCGGGTGGTGGGACGAGGCAGACTGCCATCTGTTGAGGACAGAGTACACATGCCTTACCTGGATGCCTTCATCTACGAGGCAATGCGTTTCACCAGTTTTGTCCCTGTCACGATCCCCCATTCGACCACCTCAGATGTCACTGTGGGGGGTCTCGGCATCCCCAAAGACACTGTGATCTTTATCGAACAGTGGTCTGTCAATCATGACTGACAGAGGTGGAAGGATCCTCACACATTTGACCTCTCCCACTTCTTGGACGAAAATGGCTCCCTGGATAAAGATCTGACAAACAATGTTCTGATTTTCTCAGCAGGGAAGAGGAGATGTATTGGGGACCAGGTTGCGAAGGTTGAGATCTTTTTGTTCTTTGCAATTTTGCTTCATCAATGTAGCTTCGAAAAATTCCCAAATGAGGATTTTTCACTCAAGTGCATCTATGGTTTAACACTGAAGCCTTTAGATTACAAAATCACTGCCAAACTTAGAGGAGATTTACTAATAAACAAGTAAAACTTCTTTAAAAAAATATGTAAACTTTGTTTTTAGGTTTTACAAACTTTAACTAACCTCCTGAAATTAAACAGTTAAAACTGCTAGTTTAGTGACAGCTAATTTAGATTATGTGTAAACAAATTAAACAATTTAATACTCAACTAAGGAGTAAAATGTAAGATCTAGAAAATTTTATTTTTCTGAAACTTGTGAAAAAGCCTCTGATTAGTGCATTCTTCATCTCTTCCTTTTTAACAATGTTATTAAAGCGTATTGAACAAATAACTGGTCAACAGAGCTACTAAATATTTGTAATAAAACCCTAAAAAAGAGTGAGAAAACCTAAATGTGCCGTGATAAACATGATTCATTGTGTATTATCATCTTTTGCCAGCAGCAGCGACTAATTTAATATTTTGGCCTATGTTTTTGTAATTGTTTTTTGTCCCCTGTGTACTCAGTTACTTTCTTCTTTTTTTTTCAATAAATCTAACAATGTAAATAGTTTGTAATTTGTTTTATGTCTTGGGCCTTTGAAGAATACCGCAAGAACAAAGGACTTTATTCTTTTATGAAAGGTAGGAAGAACAAGACTAAAGTTTTTGTTGGCCAGAACAGTTCATAAGTCATAAGAACTGGAGTGCAGAACTTGTTGGAAGTCTCCACATGTCTCTTCCTCTTCAGCAAACCAGAGTTGCAAAAGTAGAAACATTTCAGTTTTGTTCTTGCAGTCCCTCGGAGAAAGAATACATTCTCTCTTCTTGTAGGACATGTATCCACCTTTTTTCTATAGAAACAGTCTGAACTAAAGTATGCAAAGAGCTAAGTAAAAATCAACAATTCTGCAAATATCTTCATTTTCTTTTTTTTTACAAAATGTGGTACACATTTCAGTGAAAATTCTAATAAACCTTTTTACTAACACAGTGACTATTGTGTTTACTAAAACTCACAAATACATATGTATTTAAAATATTCTTTCAAAACTCTTAATTTGAGCTTCTTTAATAAACATTGTCTGACCTGACTGGTCAGGAAGTGAACCATATTTTCTGCAAAATAAAGATTAAAAACTGAATGAAAGCCAATCTTTCTGGCCTGAATAGCTTTTTTCTGCCATTTATTTAGACATAAATCATCTGGATTTACAGTTTCGGTTACATAAAACAGGATTCTAAAGAGATGCTCAGGGTTTTTGAAGTGTGGTTTGGTTAAAAGATTATAAGCAGTTAATATAATCACTGCTATAGATAACTTTCTTGCTACATTCGTTCAATATAAATAAAGGTTAGTTGGCACCAGAGGCTGAAGCCAATGGACTGAGGGGCCAAGAACAAAGTGGACTTTCACCATTTTAAAACAACTCTATTATACTGGTAGCAGTTTATGCAAAAGTTACTTTATGAGCCTTTAAACCATCATCTCATTTGTATTGGAGAGTTCTTTTCTAGGAAAACTATTTATGACTCACATGAGGAATGGAAGTGGAAAGTAATATACCTGTGTGAAACATAGGCTGAGCATTTCTGGTCAAAATTACTGTCCTATGTAAAAGTAAAATGATACAAAACATTTATAAAATATCGGTCACTTAAACTGCTGAAACATTTTTTATTTTTTATTTTCACATCAGTTTACTTCATATTAGTCACCCAATCTGGGAAGGTTTTACATGTGCATGGAACATGCAAAGCTATGTTTCACACCAGAATATCACTGGTGGTGTACCACATCCTACATTTATTTATTGTGTAAATAATAAATACATTCTGTTTAAATATCCATCCACTACAAACATCATAGTAGCTAAAAGGTTCATAATTTGGCATTCACATAAGTATGCTGGATCACCTCAACTTATTTGTTTAATCTTATTTCTTCCTTTATTAAGAAAACCTGAACCATGCTGTTCTACAAGTATGGCTAATAAATATTAGTTAAAGTGTTATAAAGTGTAAATCCTCCCACTCCATTTCCTATGGGACCATTCCTTGTATGAGTGGTTTGGGTATATCTGTGTTGTATTCTCACAGGAGCAATGCTGTAGGTAGCCTTAACATTTACTTGGCTTAGAACTGAGCAGAGTGAAGACATTCAGTACTTTTACTGGCTCTGACGCACAGATCCCAGAGGATGGATTGAGCTTCCTGATCTCCCCCGTTTCCAGAAATGCTTCCCAAAACGTCCATGAAATGTCTCCAACTAAAAGACTCCCTTTTTACCCCCAACTCACCCACACTGCTTGACCTAAGGAGTTTTACTACTGAAAGGAAAACAAAAAAGTGGCTGTCCAACAATTTTTCAGCTCTGAGAATATTCACATTTTGCACGTACGCGCCTGTGTAGGGTCATGTCTAAGCACTGGTTGAGTCAGACAAAATTCCAGTAAAACTCAATAATACCAGAACTTTATTCAATAGTGCCTTGGAAAAGGCACTGTTGAATTTTATTTAAAAGGGAATAATTGTATTTAAAAGGATTTTATTTAAAAGGGAATAATTATTCACTGGAATTATTAGGAAGCATGATTTTTTTATATATATATTTTTTTTTACTAATAAAAATCAGAATTGTATTCCCCCCTCTCCTCGTCCTCTTTCCTGTCAGCCTGCTGTTGCAAAAAATACGAGCCACTAGCGATGCAAAAACTTTTCGGTGAAAAAAAATTTAATAAAATAAAATGGTTGAAATGACATAAAAAGTAATTAAGCTGAAGAAAAGTAGCTCAGAAACAAATTAGTAATACTGTTGCAACATAAATCCAATCACAGCTGGACATTGATTCTCTGTTTACAAAAGCTTCAATGCTTTTACTACAACTTTTCTAGCTGTTTCCTAAACCAACCCTCAGCTCATTCCTGAATTGCTTTATTAGAATAAGAGCCTGTGTTTTGTTCAATGGTTTTGCTTCAGGTTTGGAAAGCTTTTCCATTATTCGGAATCTTCGCATGGAATTATTTCATCAGTATAAAACACTGAGCAGAACATATAATGATGTTCCATTTAGAATTCAATTTGTGTCACCTTTAAACTACACACCCTGCCAAAGGCTGAATATTTTAACAGACCATAGAAAAAAAACCTAACAATTAATGACTGTTCTCTGTTGTGTCATGCAACAATTAAAGAGACATTTGAAGTGATCCATTTTGGTAAACATTTACCCAATTCCCTTTTATAGGGAGGGATAGCTGGCTCTTTGATTCTTGTGTGCATCATGATTTTTGGAACAGTGGCAAGGAAAGGACCTTTGATACAAAATTCAACAGCAGTTCCATTTGTGTGCGCCGTTTGTTTTCCATATATCAATTATTTTCAGGAAGCGCAGGAGGAGGTGATATGCACTGGTCTGTGTGAACAAATGGTTGTTTTTTGTTAATAGAGGGGAGTTCGGACTGCACACTTATGGTCCGAAGTGCGCAGTCCTATTTTATGTGGAAACTGCACAACCCAGTCAGCCAATACACTTTTCAATAGTTGTTAATGAAGAAAAGAACATGATGGAGAAGTTTTTGCAAGACTTCATGCAGCTATAGCTTATGAGGTCAACTAATCCCATTCTTACAGCTTATATTTTTTAAATGTCTTAACAGTCATTTTTTTATTTTTTTTTTTTTGCTTTTGATGAAGGTCAATTGATTTTGGCAACATTTCACTAAAACACACCAATAAATCCTTCCTGAATTTGCCAAACCTCGAAAGCAAATAACCACAAAAGGTCAGAAGTCTTGTTAATCTCTGGATGAATCAGTGCTAGTTCGTAATCAAATAAGGTATCTGAGATTTCCAGGGAGGTCCAGCACCTACAATGGGCCATCAATCAACTCCAATGTCAGAGACAGAAGTCTCTGCTACAAACCACTGGCACCAACCGTTATTGTGCAACTGAGACCGAAACGCTGCTCAAGAGAAGCACATGGAAGTGTCTCACAGAGGCAGACGTATCTGATTTGCTTTGAAAAGGGAAATAAATCAGATTATTGATGTGTGTATTTTTTCAAGTAATACAAGAACATTGTAAAGGCTTGACTTGGTGATAGGAGTAAAGCCCTGGAAGATAAATGGAAGACATGCAAATAAGTGCTTCTTAAAAGATGTTTAAACAGAAAAGACTTTGACAAATTTAGACTATTATAAAGAGCAAATACGGTTAGGGGGAAATAATGTTGGAAAAAACTCAAACTAAGCACATTCTCCCTGTTTTTGTTCAGTAGCTACCGTATTATTTTATCTTTTTTCAAAGTAACAAAGAAAGTAACTAACCCAGCAGTTCTGCTAAATATGGGAAATACAATGCATAAACTTAAATACATTTAATAAGATTTTACATGTAAAAATAGACGGGAAATAATGTCTTCAGTTCAAAAAATTATCTTCATGAATCACCTAATTGGTAAAGAGAATTCAGCTGTGAAAGCAAATCTCTGTATAAACACAGCTGTTCTGGGAAGGCCTCAGAGGTTTTCAGAGAACATTATTGAAAAAAAAAAGAAGCAAATTAAACAATAAACAGCATTATGAAGATCACTGAATATAGGAAACAGGTCAGGGATTTAGTTGTGGAAGAGTTTAAAACAGGCAAAAAAAATTCACATTTTGAACAATTCAGACAGTTCAAACCATTGTACAAAACTGTAAGAGCATGGCACAACTAATCTACCAAAACATGGGAGTCCATTAATTTTTTTTATTTTTTTAACTTACTGACATCCAAGTAGCTAATTGTCATGTAGATAGTGGTTGTCGGTGACCCCAAGGTGTTACTCTTTTCAGCAGCTCCCTAAAAGCAAACATCAGCAATGTTTTTCTTTTTTCCCTGAGATTCTTCCCAAAAATGTTTTCCACAGTTCCAGTTGTCTAAAAGTTTGAATTATTGCACTGACTGTTAAAACAAGCAAGTTTAGGGGAGTAGCTATTTTCTGGCAGCTATTTCTGTACATTTGTCTTACCTTAATGGTATCTTATCTAATCTTTCTAAATATGATAAGCAACTAAAAATGTATGTTTCTGTGGCACATCATGTTTATGTTACAATGAAGCAAAAAATCCTGGATTAATAATTAAATGTTACAAGAAAGTGATGTACAAAAGCAAATTAAAATAAATTTATATTAGCTCTTCAGTTAGATTTGTTATATGGAAATTGTTAGAAAGCTGTTTTTATATCAATGTACTTCGAGTAAAAGAGAAAAAAACACATGAAATTAAATAAGATCTTAAAATTAAATAACTAAAAACTGGTACGACGCTATGACTACAGATCAATATTAGAGCCAAAACAAAATGAAATGTAAAAATGATATCTGCATAGTTAATCCATTCACTCATGTTGGTCACAAGTACACACAAATTACACCCAGAAAAACAACTATTCTTATTTATAAGCGAGATTTCTCATTTTTGACCCAAGTCAACACTTCCTGACCAACACTGCAGAGGCAACACAGCCAGAGCCCTACAATGAGGTCTTGACGCAAAATGTAGTTGGAATATGATTTATGCTGGCAGAAAAAAACAAACAGTTACTCAGGAAGGCTTTCACTTCAATGAGCAATAAAATGTTTTACACCAGAAAGCAGGCTGGATGAACCCACATGCTGAGGTAACACATAAAAAACATAATCTTCTATCTTTGAATGTGGACTTTTAGAGTTTTCTCCTAAACAAAAGAATTAGAAACTTAGGAATAAGATAACTAGGAAAAGTGCTCCTAGAGAATTACACACTAACTTTACAGCCAATGCTTAGAAAATACTTTCTGTGTTGTTTTAATGTGTCCATTTCACATTTTAAAGTCAAATTATGCTCACAGCTTGGGTTTATTGTCCTTGTAGCTTTCTTCTTACAATTTAACTTACTGGAAGACTAATAGTGGATAAACATGTTTCTGGAACAGAAATTAAGAAAAAACATTTTTTATCAGAGTCAGGACAATTCCACGTGCATAATAACTCCCCACATATGGCTTGCAGTGACAAACACTAGCATCAGTAATTCTCAGACAGGCACAGAGCAGTCGTTAGAAGACTACACGACACGTATTAGACTGCATGAAGAATTCGTGTTCTTGAAGGGTTAGGAGAAGAAGTACCGGAAGACAATTTGAACTGGGGCGGCAGTCTGGATCACAAGGAATAACAGAGTGGGGATAAAGAGCGCTTATGGAAATGCTGGGGCTAAGTGAGGTTCCGGAGACACGGTTTACACAGCCTGCCAGCATTAGTGGACTTGGCTTCTTTCCCTCCTGCAACACATATAACTGTGATTTTCAGTCCTGCTAAGGAGACACTGCTTATTTAGTGACATAGCTTTCACATAGTATAATTGAGAAAAAAAAAAATCTCAGATCTTCCTGACATTGATTAGCAATATGTCAGATATGATAGAAACAGGACAGTTTTCTGCGTCATCGCTAGATCACACTTCATATTCAGAGACAGCTGTGAAGTTTACAGGAGTGTGAAGACACACATAGTGACTTATAACAACAAACACAGCATTAAATATTCGTTGGATGATGATCTCATAGTCTTATGTAAGACAGCTGGGCCCTGCCAGATCGTGAGACAGAGAGCAGAGGAGGCATTCAGGTACATGCAGCTAAGCACGTAGTTCCTCTCGTCCCAAACCCTTACTTGGAAATAGCTGGTTGTGCTCCAGTAACCACCACCCTAATTCAAGCACTTTAAAGATGCAGGATGCAAAAATGCTTTTAAAGAATGGAGAACTTTCACATGTACAATATAGCATATAGAAAATACGAGACGTATTACTAACATTTCCTGAACCTAGAATATTGCGTAATCATAGTAGGAACAATACACTAATGCAGCTGCAGTGGGCTGCCTCTGTGTGAACCACACAGTTCTGTGGTTGTCGGGTCTCTCAGCTTTCAACTGCAATTATGTTTGCGTGCACATTATGCCTTTCTGCCACAAGCTGATTCTTGGTAAAATAACTTTAGAAATTGGCAATCCTAATAATATGTTTTGAGATTTTTTTTATGATTTTTGTGGGGGCCCGGTGGGTTCTAATCGTAAAATAGCATGAATCCAGTGTCAAATGGGATTTTCTTGCCCACGAATATTTTGAGTAATTGTTGAAGACTGTTGACGTTTCCATCATACTATTTTTGTGGTTTAACGACCTTTCAATTAGATGCAAGAGGTAGTACCAGAGTTTTCTTTAGCTATGTGGAGCCCATTGGCACACAACGATGCCTCTCCCCACAAATTCCTGCACAGTTTCTAACCCACAAAACCAAAAAGTACTATATTCATATTATTTCAATGACTGAATGAAAAAGAGAGGAAAGTGAATATTTCGATGAGTTGCAACAGTTTTATCAATATGAATATATTTTAGTTTCTGTTTCATAGTGACCATTTTTTATTGTGTGTTTCACTTAATCACTTAAAAAATTGTACAAAAACTCTTGATACCAAGTTTTTTATTATGAATCTAGGTTAGTTAGTCCTGGAGGCTGAAGATAGCGAAAGCAAAATGGGCCAAGACAGAAGCGAACTTCTGTAAAACAGCTCAGATCTCACAGATTTATCTACTACATGTCAGATATTAATTGCTTACAACCTGTTAACATGATACAAAGAAAATCGCTGATTCAAGAGCTCTTAAAAACTATCTTAAAAACTAGTACACACCCTTGGAATTCCTTTGTTATTTCAGATGAAATATTTTCAGAGTAATCTGATGACTCAGAGGAAGAGAGAGTTTTAGTGTAAATGACTCAGGCTGAAGTTTGTCTGCACAGGTGCATTTAATTGTGTTGCTGAGTTCCTATTCTGTGACTGAGATGCACAGAAATATCTGCAACGTCTCACGTTATGCCTCACCACTGGTGCAGGGGAGTCAAGATTCAGAGTGTCTGATCCAATTACCCAAACTGAGATCACTCAGTTGAGGAGAATCCATTAGGCAAGTCTGGACTTTGGATGACTCTCCAGCAGCAAGGGCCCCTCATCATACAGCCACCCACCCGCCCATCACTCCCAGCCATGCTTTTTCTTGTCCCTCCCCCCCTCCTATCCAACCGTTCACCCCGACCCCCACCAGCTCAGCTGCCAGGAACTGGGATGTTTAGTTCTATGCTGAAAGTTGCCTCCAAGGTAGCCCTTCTCTTAACTGCCAGCAAAAATAAGACATTCTGCTCTCTTGCTGACTCCAACTCCCACCTTCCCTCATCCTATTCTTTGCCAGGAGCTGCAGCCAACAGCTACAATCTGCTCCTCTCCCATTTTACTCCTGTGGTTTGAAAAGAAGATTGCTCCGCCAGAGACAATGCATATAGATACCGACCTGTCAGAAATTCAAGATCGAATCCAAAAAGTGTGGTGCAAATTTGTGTTCAGCCCTTTTTACTTGGATTCCTCTAAATAAAATTCAGTGCAAACAACTACCATTAAGGATCACTTCATTATTCATCAGAATCCACCTGGGTGTTTTGGTTAGGAACAAAGGAACAAAGCAGAAGATCATGGACAAAGGTGTGGAAAAATTTTAAGCAGGATTGGGTTATAAAAGAAGATCCCAATCTTTGAACAGCTCATAAAAGAACTGTTCAATCCATCAGCTGAAAATAAAAAGAATACAAGACAACTGCAAAGCTACCAAGACATGTCCATCCACCTAAACTAACGGACAAGCAAATCACTATTAGAAATGCATTCTACAAATCTGGACTTTATGGTGGCAAAGTAATTGTTGAAACAAAGCCATATGAAATCCCATTTAGGTTTAGCCACATAGGCACGCAACAAACAGAAGCTGCTTTGGTCAGATGGGACCAAAACTTAACTTTTACTCCTACCTGTCAAACTGAATGGCAGAAAAATATCACTGCATATCACCTTTAACACACCATTGTGCTTATTTGTGTTTATAATAAGATGCAGGAATTATCCTATGTTTAGCTTCATCCATCTGACAAAGAACTGTGACTGGTTTTCCTCCGTGCTGAACAAATGTGTCACCACAAAGCAGCATCTTCATGAAGTGAACAAGTTTTTCTACCGTAAAGGCAGGGAAACTGTCCCAATCTAATCCTAAAATGGATGGAGATAAATCCGTGAAGAAATCCTTTTGTATGCTGTAAAAGATGTCAAACAAGGATTTAAGAGCGCTTACAATCTGACTGAGTTTGAGATATCTTGGAAAGATTTAATGGCAAAAATGTCTGTGCAAAGCTACAGCTCTGATGGCATTCACCTGATTCTTAATGGTTCTGCTTAGAAAAAAAGTTCAGGACGTCCTGCAATCCAAATAGTTTAAATTACCATGACAACCTGAACTAACCCATAATTAACTCAGCATTATGTCATTAAATGTCTGCAGATTTTAATGGGAATAGTTTTAGTGCAATGTTCAAGTGCACTTACAAATTAAACAACTTCCATTTCTTCAGAGTAAGCTAAAAAGAAAAGCAGTGCTGACTATCACACATGTAATAATATTTGACATCTGTCTTTGCACTTGTGGCAAGTCACCAGTACTGGAGCGTGAATGTCCACTGACATCATGGATACATCTGCAATTTAGGTCCAGAGCAAAGAGTTTAATGGACATGTCAGAGCAAAGAGACGGCTGACTGTATCCTCCTGAGTGGGCAGCTGGGAAAACATGACACTCTCCTCAACTTTAAAAACCTGCCCCCCCAGAAATAAAATCCCAAAGTTCACATCCCACAGCAGCCATCTGGCGAGTCTTCTGGTCCACATCACACCTTTTAATTACATAATATGTTGCGAGGCAACCATAAAGAACATATCAGTCAAATTTAAACTCCAAATTTGGAAAAGTCAATGGTAAAACAAATAACACCACTTCTTATATTTAAAATTTTAAACACATTCCAAAAACAAAGCTGCAACAAGGTAATTTATTGTTTTCATATTGTTTTAAGGGAATATAAACAGGTAAAGATGATGTGGTATGAAAAGACTTTTGTATTAAATTTTAACTGTCAAATGTACACTCTTTTAACCTTATAAGTTACCTGTCATCCATACATTTTGGATTAGATATTTAGCCAGTTTTGTATTGGATTTGTAAAATAAAAGAAAAATAGTTTTAGTTCCGCCTTCTTGAGTCAATATTCTGTAGAAGCAGCCATCCAGTCATTTAGCACACTGGGTTACAAAACATATTTTGGGAAGTTGTCAATGATTTTTCAACTGAATTAGGACTATTTTGCACCGCTGATTCCAAAAATGACATCCATTTTTCTGAATCAGGCCAAGTTTTTATTCTAATTTGATTTAGAGAAATCCGATCTTCTGACTAAATTGATTAGATTTTTGTGACATTATCAGTTAATTTCTGTTGATACTTCTCATCCAAAAAAGGTTTTAGGGGGAAAAAATATATATTTTCTAACAGAGTGCACTAATTAAATGTTACGAACTTAGATTTCTGTAAATTGAATAATAAACACTAAAACAGTTGAAAAAGCCCAGACAATTTTTGGCTGTTATCTAACACGTTTGTCCTTGCAGGGTCACGAGTGGGGCTGGTGCCTGCCTCCAGCAGGGGGCGAGGTACATCCTGGACAGGTAGCCAGTCCAAGTAGAAGCACCTTTTGCTGCGTCTACAGCAGTATGTCTCTACCAGTTTTGTATCCTCTAGATTACAATTTTTCCCTTTCTTCTTTGCAAAATTGCTCCAGATCAGTTAGACCAGCTGGTGTTGTTGAGGACCAATTTTTAAGTTTTGCCGCTTGAAGGCCTTGATCTTCACTAGGCCATTTTAGCATACATATACTTTGGCTTAAACATTTCCACTGTTGCTCTGACTGTATGTTTAAAATTGCTGTTCCGTTTTTTTCTCACAATATTGATCTTCTATTTATCTCCATCCATCGTCCCTTTGAATCTTATCAGCTTCCTGCACTGTGCTGAAGGGAAGAATCCCCACAACACGATGCTACCACCACATTTCACAGTCAGAATGGCAAGTTCAATGTGAACTTTGGCCATAAAGCTCAGCTTTGGACTCATCTGAGCAGAGAATCTCCTTCCATATATTTTCTGTGTACCTTGAAATTTTCTTACAACTATGGCTGTTATCTCATGAATAAAAACAAATCTGTGAAGAATACGAGTGGTAGTTGAGAGATTCTCTCATCTGAGCTGTGGATCTCTGCAGCTCCTCCAGAGTTACCATGGGTCCATTGACTGCTTCCTTTGCCATGTGTGTCTGTTTTTGTGGGTTTTCTGTTGTATCATACTCTTTCATTGTTCTGATGATGGATTGAACAATCCGGCATAGGATGTTTGATGAGCTCTAGCAAACCCATGAGTTTGTCACAGAGTAGCTGTATTCATACTGAAGTTATACTACATTTAGGTGGACTCTAATCACTCATCAAATGGATCCTGAAGACAATTGGTATTAAGTTATCACAATTAAACAGGGCACAATACAAATTCATGTCACATATTTAAGATTTTCATTTGGAAATCATAAACCTTGCATAATTTTCCTTGTAATTTACAAGTAGGCACTACTTTGTTTCAGTCTACTGATAAAAGGTATCCCAGCAATAATACATGAGAAATTGTACAATCACAGTGAATAAATAGCCAAACAGGAAAATTTGAATTCCGCAAAAGCCGAAGGTTTTTAACACTGGATTTAGAAACAACTAACACAAGCCGCAGCAGCTTGGTGCCAGAACCTGTGCAGTCAAACCACTGTTTAATAAAACGGCAGGAGCTCATGGAATAAAATTCATTGGGGAAAAAGAACATCCTGAGGCATATCTTGGACCTAGTCTCAGTAATACAAGAACTGAGAATTAGTAGTGAGTTTGGAAACAAACATCTTTTTTTTTTCTGGAGTATTTAACATGCCCCCTAATGTCTTTATGGAGCTTGACATGCAAAAATCAGTCTTGGGTGTGATTATCTGATGTCTTAAAGAGAAAAGAAAATACAGCCAGTTCTTGAGAAAATTACTTCACGTGTCACTGATGTGGGATGAGAGGGGAGGGAGAAGAGCAGCAGTTCTTACCTAATTTTCTTGATAAGCGTTGTGACATCTCTGTTAGATAAGTGGTGGAAGGAAACAGAAAAAGCTTTCCATGTGGTATTTTTTATTTTTTTTCTGGCTCATTCCTTTGCCCGGCTGCCAGAGTCATATCTTTAATGGAGAGGTACACAGAGGACAAGGAGTGAGGGAGGAATGAAGGGTGAAGCACTCAACATGCATGAGGGAAAATAGTCCTCCCAAATGGTTTTGATGGTTGGGGACCACAATGCGTATTAATCTGGGCCAGCAGACAATCCAAACAACCCGATGGGGCAAAGGGGAAGCTGTAATTCGGAAAGGGGGATTTTAAGAGAAGTATATGGGGGTGGGATAAAACAAAGCGAGACAAATGCCATTTCAGTGTACAAATAAAAATCTGAGAAGCCAAGAGGCAACCTGGGAGTTGTAGGAGCGTTTCCCCTGAACAGGGGTTGCACATTGATGTGGAGCCACCTGTTTAATGATGCCGAACATACACATACAGCACACCCCTCGTGAGAAAACATTCTCTAGTCTACACTGCACACACTGTCGCCTTCCTCTTCTGCCTGTAGAGTAGACACACACTGGATGGATTCCTGAATATGTTCTGCCGAGTCACGCGGCTTGTGGAGCAGGGCGGTCCACAAAACCAGATGGAGATGATACGTGACAAGGAGCAGGTTACGTGTTTATGCATGTGTGTGTGTGTGTGTGTGTGTGGTTAGAAGAGTCTAAGTGGCTCTTTATTAACATGGGAAACTTGCTTATAGGTATAACTTAAAATAGTATGATTTGAAGGTTGCAAATAAGTGATTTTCTTGAAACAGAAAAAAAAGAAAGACATTGAAATAATCAAAAAATATTATATTATACACACTTTAATTTGCCTAAAGCCCTTTCAGTCCAGCTTGTGGCTTCAGTTGGATGAAAGTAGCTTCCAATAAAATACCTATAACATTAGCTTTTGCTGTGCAAGCTAACGTGTACAGTGCCTTGCAGAAAAAGTCATATCTATTGAACTTTTACACATTATATCCTGCTACAACCACAAATGTCAAACTGATTTTATGTGAAAGAACAACACAAAGCAGTGCATAACTACAAAGTGGAAGGAAAATAATGCCTTTAATAATGCCTTATTTATTTAATGTTCATATAGATACAGCATTTCTGTAAAGGCCTCAGAGGTTTATAAGAGAAAATTAAAGAACAAATTAGCTTGATGAGGACAAAGGAACACAGAAGAAAGGTCAGGGATAAAGCTGTGAAGAGTTACGTTATAATATCCAAGCTTTGAACAGCACATGTGGCGATATTCAATGCATTATCCGAACATACAAACACAATGCCTATCCACCATGACCACCATACGACGGCTGACTTTTACAGTGCACATGGTAGAATCAGTTGTGAGATTCTACAAATAGTACAATTAAATTGTCTCTGGCAGCTGAAGGAGGAACAGCTTATCCTGCTCTCTCCCGTCCTTACTGATAACCCTGCCTGTGAATTATTTTTAAAGTGACAATTTTTATTGCGACAATACTTATATTTACATTATTGACATCACAACTGGATTACTTTAAACCTAAGGACCGGGGGATTTTCTTTCTCTTATTTTTTCTTCATTTCCAAGTCTCCAAGTTAAAAGAATGCCTCCGGCCGACCCCAGGGACATGAGTAGTATTTTACAACGACTTCAGTCTTTAGAAATGAAGATTAAATTCCTGGAGGTGAACTTTGAGATCAACGCTGCCGGTGGAAATGAAACAACGCTTCCTCAAATCAACGAGGAGGTCTTACG
>CAEFZX010010529.1:0-35842 GCA_903066825.1 Alfaro cultratus
CGGGGTTGATCTCCTATTTTCCTCCCCCTCGCCGCCCCTCTATTGGGTTGATAGTTGGTTTACAGTTGTGTCCCCCCCCCCCACACACACACACACACACACACCACCTCAACCCACCCTACTCTAGTTTTTTGCGCTCTGGTCCACGTTTACAGCACTTCCACGTCCAGATAACGATGCGCATTACCAAGCAATCCCCACCGAATGCACAAATGAACGCAATCCCTCCTCCCACACCCCCCCATTCCTTCCACCTATGGTTTCTATCCCTGATGTAGCTTTGGGAATACTCACTATTCCGTCCTTTTCTGCTGCCTGCACCGCCATCTTGAGCCGAAAAGCACAGGATGCGGAGCGTGGGGAGGGAGGGAGCGGAGCGTGGCGTGGCGCGTCTGCGTCGTGGGACTTGCCTCGGGAGGATTTCCCAGTTCCTGCGTCCCCCGACGTCGGTCGGCTCCGGACCCCACCTCACACACACACACACGCGCGGAGAGAGAGAAAGAGCACCTAACAGGACATCCACACTCCCCGCCTCCGCTTTACTGTCGGCCCCTGAAATGTGCTGACGAATGCTTTATAATAATTAGAGACCAGCAGCTTTAATCCCCGTCTGTCGGAGAGGGCTAATCATCGGACAGATCTTCCCCGAGCCTTCAGCCGATTAGGCGGACGCGCTCTTTGGGTTTGTTGTCGGTGTTGTCAGCAGGATGGAGGTGGTTGGAGTAAATGAGCGTCAGGCGAAGTCTGAATGTGACACAAAGTGGGTTTCCCCCCCTTTTTTTTTTTTTTTTTTTCATGTAAACGTTCAGACGCCACAGCATGCATCAGAGGGCAACGAGGTGCACAAAATACAACCAAAAATGCACAAATGCATATGCACACATAAAAAAGAAACTTTCTGCTAAATTAAGTGAAAGATTCATTGACTTTTTTTTTTTTTGCCCTCTCTCGTTTGACCAATAAAACACGCTCTAGTTTCTCTTCCCTGCTTTGGGTTAATTGAGCCACTCTGCCCCCGTGTGGACATTTAGAGACGTTACAACAATACAAATTAAAACGCAAACACACTTCATTGATCCCAAATGGAAAAGGAATGTTTTTCTAATTTAAATCTTTCAAGATTCTTTAAAGAGTTACTGTAGATGGTGATGACAGGATTTCTTGTAGCCGTCTGTTTCACAGCAAAGTTGAAGAAGCCTCTGACTGAAGACACTGCTTTTCTGTGACAGTCTGGTGAAGAGGATGCTCAGGGTTGTCCATAATTTTCTTGATTCTTTGTAAAAAAAAAAGAAAAAAAAAAAAAAAAAAGAAGAAGAACTTATGCCCTAATTAATCTATTAAAAATTCAAAAACTATCACACAATTGGCAACTGAAATGTTCATTTTAATCCAAATTTTTTTTTGATTAAACCATTACAATTAATGGTTGTAAAAAACAACAACAATTAAACACATCTGTTTAATTTTAATTTTGTTTCACTTTCATTACAGCCATCATTACCTACGATAGCGCTTTAATTAAATGAGTTACAACAACATTTACTTTCTCTTCAGCATAAATAAAGTATTTTTGAATTTAACTGAATTGATATGCACAACGTTAATGATGATAGCAGTTAAAAACATAAACAAAACATGGGGGTGGGGGGAATATACATGAAACCCCGTGTATAATTAAATTCGTCTGATGTTAAAATGTACTTGTAAATAAAACACAGAGCTGATGCCACTACATACCACGGTTGCAGGACGGCAGCAGAAAAGGGGCCAGGGGTGAAGCTGACGGTTACTGGTTGCTATGGTAACCACAAAGTCAAGCGCAGCATAGAATAACTTAAACTGCAATAAATGCCAGGAGAAAATAACTTATCGACTAAATAAAATAGGCTGAAAGAATAAATGAACAAATTTGGACAAACTTCACATCAACAATGGCGTTTAAATGATTGTCACAGTGCACAGGGTCAAAGCGATGCTCACTTCCACCTGCAGGGGGAAGCATTTCTTACTTTACGACACAACTGCCTCAGCTTTGACGTCAAGTTATCGTCCGAGGTACTGATGGCGAGTCACATATTTATTGTAAAGTTTTCTGAATTAACGCCACAAAATCTGTGACTTTGACTACAACAAATAAAAAAAACAACAAAAAAAACATCAACTTAGAAAAATGCAAAAAAAAAAAAAAAAAGAATAAAAAATCCTGTAGCGGTTGATCAATGTAAAAAGGTGCTCAATTTTACTTAATTTTAAGAAGTACTTTAAGAAGTAGCAGTTATTTCTGAATATTTTATCAGTTTTTTAATGGGTTTTATTGATATCTTCTGACACAAGCAGCCCTTGGAGACCATTCATGATCCAAATGTGGCCCAAACAAACATGACTTTGACACACCTGCTGTAGGTGTGTCAACAACAACTTACAAAAAGTTCTTGTATTGTAGTCACACACTCCACAAGTGTGTGAATACACAAAATTAAATAATATTATGATTTCACACATAGCATTATGTTCCCACCCATATACAGTTTTACAATTTTAAAAAGAACATGCACGAGTACACATATAGGAAGAGGCCTAGCGTGTGAAGTGAAAGCATTGTGCGTCTGAAGAGAAACAAAGTGTAGACATGGCGGCCTTCAAGCCTGATAACACGGCTCAGATGTTGTTGGGTTTTTTCTGTCTGTTCTGTGCAGGCCCAGTCCCAGAACTGCTGACTCAGCACTCAGCACCTTTCACAGACACTCTGTGTAAAAGTTGATTGTGCTTCGTACTCATTTGTCCTCTGTGAAGAACCTGGTAGCGATATGTGAGCAGCTGCACATGTCGTTTGGAGGGAAGAGGCTGTTTGTCTTTTCATGGAGTTTCCTCCGAGTGTCGACCTGGTGAATCCAATGGATCCTCATGTTCATTTGAGTCATTAAGAGTTGCATGTGCTCAGCCACTATTACAGTTGACACATTTAAAAAGCTGTCTTTTTGATGTAAACTTTTATTAGTCATTATAATATTGGGGAGGGGAAAAATTAAATGATTTTTACATTTTTTCCCCCCCTGAAATAAACACGTTCCAGTCAACTTTGACTGGTTTCTTTGTCTCTGCTGAAAAACATTAGACCCACAGCCTAATCCTGCCACTGCCATGTTACAGCTTAGAGATGATGTGTTAGTGATAGTTTTAACCCTAAAAAGCTACATTTTGGTCTTATCTGAATAAAACAGCCCTGTCTTTGTTTTATGTCATAACTTTAGCTTATCCCTGACATGTCTGCTGGTTTTTCCACTAATGTCCTCTAACAAACCTTTGAAGCCTTCACAGAACAGCTGGATTTATACTATAAATTAAGTTGGCTGCACTTTTATTCACAAGAATCAGAATAAAGGGGGAAATAAAAGCAAATCCATGCCACACTTTTCAGATCTTATTTGTAAAACATTTTGAAAATTGTCCACCTGTTCCCTTCGTCATCAAAATCATGTCCTACTTTTGTTGCTGTATTGAAAAAAAAAATCTAATAAAATACCTAGGGGAGAGCCACCGATTGTTGCTAGGAAACGGTAAAAAAACCAAAAAACAAAACAAAAAAAACAACACTGATCATGTGGCCAAATAGTTAGGAGGAAGGCTTTATTTAATGAAATTTGTAAAGGTAAGAACCCTGGGTAAAATTGTTAGGCTTTTATTCCTTAAAAATCACCTTTCAATCTTAAAAGTGAATTTAGTAAATCATAAAAAAATGTGTTTAGACCATAATATATATATTTAAATTTGTTCCATGTATCAGTTCTGCTGTATGAGCTACGACATGAGGTCAGAAACGTCAGACGGGACATTTTACTGTCATAGTCTCTTCTACGGCAACTCTGTTATAGAAATATGCACTAAGTGTTCATTTGTGGGTGAAAATAACAAAGAACCTTCCTGAAAATGTTCCAGTTATTAGAAAGCAGTTGGAACTCCAGCAGCCCATCCGTGCCTCTCCTTGTTGTCGCCCCTCTGTGGCGCTCTCTGCTGCACAGATCCAGTCTCCTGACCGGTGTACAGCTCCCTCCTCCTCCTCTTCCTCCTCCTCCTCCTCCTCCTCGCTGCGGCTGCCATGGCTGCGGAGGCTTCCGGCCGGAAAGATGCGACCATCACCAACCCAGCATACTCCACCGAGATGCGGGAGCAGCTGGTAAGTTGCTTTTGATTTAAAAAAACAAAACAAAAAAAAACCCCGCTTGCGGTGCGCATCGAGGCTCTCCTCCTTCTGTAGAGCGGGCCTTGATGCGCCGCTGCACCGGGATGGAGTTCAGCTCTGCTGGATGCACGCAACCAGAAGCAACCGTGTCATGTTTTGGCGTTTTCTCTCATGCGATGAATGCATGTGTCAAATATTTAGGAATAGGTTTATGCGCAAAGGGAGCAAGGATGCGCTTAATCGCAGGTGGTGTTGGATGGAGGCGGGGGGGGAGTGGGGGGGGGGGGGGCAGAGAGAGACATCAGTGGTTCACATCCTGCGTGACGCGCTGACATGTCAGGGGGAGAAGTGAAAGTGGAGGGTCGGCCCGAAGCGTAGCTTATAAATACTCTGTGATTGGCCGGCCAGCAGTCGGTTCTCTTTTACTGGCCGCGACTTTCCGCTTTTTAAAGAGTCTACGCAGGAGAGCTCCTTTCCTTTCACCCGGCGATGACGCAAGTCCCAAACAACTTGGCAGGAGAGGTAGGAATTCTTCCTGGTCACCCCAGCGGGGCGAGCGGTGAGTGAGAGCAGACCTGTTGGGTTCACTTAGGTCAGTGTCAGAGGGAGGAAGTGGGTTCTCACAGTGCAGAGGACCAGTCCAGTGTTTCCATTAATTACAACCCGTCTTCTGATTGGAGCAAAGACATCTGGATTCGGATCAAAATAGGAAATTAGCAGCTAAAAAAGTAATCTTCATCATTATTATTTTTATTATTATTTTCAAATCGGTGCTTTGGAAGGCAGCTGCTGAACGATGGAGAGCAAAATGTGTTCTTGTATTTGATACTTTGTAAGGACTGTTGACCTGACACACACCAAGCTGTGGGGACCTATTGGTCCTTATGGGACACAAAATATGGACCCCATAAAATGAAGCGTTGCTTTTTGGTTAAGGGTTAGATTTAGCTCTCTCTCTCTCTCTCTCTGTGTGTGTGTGTGTGTGTGTGTGTGTGCTCTTCTAACTGAGTATTTATTAAAGAAGGAAGCATGCCTTTTTCCACCTGCTGACTCGTGAACTAAAACCTGTTCTTCAACTTAGTTGAGATGTTTGTGTCAACTGATGTTCACATGGTCCTAAGTGAATGTCTTCAGAGTGAGAACTCAGTCAGGAGTCAGTTGCTCTGCTGCCTCTGCACCGTTCACTTTCTACCCACATCTTCTCTCCTGGGTGAGTCTTATTGCTGGAATTCTCCATCAAATCTTCATCAGCAATGCAATGTCAACATTTCTTATACAGTTTAGTTTCTACATATGTATACAAAAGTAGGGTTCCTCTTAAGCAGAGCAGAGGTGTATTAAGGGTGAAATATTTAGGCTACAGTGGCAAAGGTTAGACTGAGCAAATGCTCCAGATTATGCAATGCAATCCCTCTAATCTCCCTGCTGGAAAATGAGAGATTCTGGATTAAAGGAGGAAGTTAGTTGGGGGGAAACCGCAAAAGAAATGCTGTGATTACAGCTTCCTGGGTTCCAGGTTGTTTTTGGAGCCACATAATTTGTGTCCTGATGGCTGGAAGGCGGCGATGCAAGCATATGGCGAGGAATGTCCGAGTACGTTCCCGTAGGTGCTTCGCGACGTGATACTTCTCTGCTGCTTTTCAGGTTGAGGGGCAACATAGTTTGGGTTCCTGCTTACAAATTCTGAAAGAATGGACCTGGATCTCACCCTAAGTGGTTTGGAGAACGCGTCCTGAAGTAGAGGTCAAACAAGCAAGGTTTGTTTTTTTCCAGCAGATTGCATCAGGGCGCTTTGGACAGAACAGCTTCTGTAGGAATGAAACTCAAACACGGTGTGTGAGTGTCTTGAACCGCTTGAATCCATACTTCTTTTGTCCTTTCAGCAGTGAAAATTCATACGTTTAAAGGACATTATTTCAAAGAAAGATTTGTCTGAGAGTACGAATAAAACTTTGAAAATATTCGGGGGGGGGGGGAAATTATGTCATTAACAGTGAATAAACTGTAAATTTTAATACAAGTTTATTCTGTGAATACACTTGTGTAAAGGTTAGACATGCCTATGAAGCAAAAGAAAAACTGCACCAAAAAACAAGGCATTGGTTGGTGCATTTATAGAATGAAAACTCTGGGACGTCATAATTTTGAAGAAATTAACAATCAGGAAGAAAAACAACAATATATTTCTGTATTTGTCCTGCTGATCCAATCAAAGCAAATGAAAGGAAAATTGTCTAATTGTTCATCAGCTCCACAAAACAAACAAAAAAAACTTTCTAACCAACTTAATAAATCTCTGGGAAAAGTAAAGGTTCCAGAAAGAGATGGCTTGTTCGCCTTCAGACACCTGGTTGACCAGACTGAGGAAACTGAAGAACGGAAAGTTACAAATTATAGCATTAATTTTGTCCCATCCAGGCCAATTCACCTCATATGGGCAAGTTTATTCCTTTAGATACAACTCGGATCTGAGCAATCCTGTCTGTATAAGACAAATAACCACGCTGACCTTATTGCAGCGTTCCAAAACACAACTCCTCTCCGACACTTTTTTAGTACATATTGTAACCACAAAGAAGTCCAAACAGACTTTTGACCGAGTGCAGACTGTACAAAATCTGATCAGACTGCTACCTCAATTCAGCTGATATAAAAAATGGATTGCTCTTTGTTTAAATGGCTTATTTTTCTGATCATTTCCCCACCTGACTGTAGATTTGTATAAACTTTAAACCTGTTTGCCAATTTAAAAACTGTCTTTCTAAAAACTTCATACTGGAATTCGACAGGAATCTAATGAAAAGAAGGACAGGTTTGATTACAGAGTACAAAATGATCGGTGAAAATGTTTTTATCTGTGCCTTTGATAGTACAACAGTCATGAATCTGCATCTAGAAGACAACGCAGAGTGAACTCAGTTGTCTCTGGGGGTCATAAGGTCACAATCACTTCCTTTAGCCATTCAAGCAAACAAATCTAACATTTATTCAGTCAACAGCATGCTGGTTTGTTGCTCTTTACTTCATAATAAATGATGGAAAATGTGGTTGAAGGAGTTTCTCAAAATTAATCATTTCAGTATTGAGCCTCTTCGTGAAACAAGTGAAATTAGCTTCTTTTTAAGCAGCAGCAAAACACTTCTATAAATATTTGCCAAGATAGACAAAAATGCATGTTGTAACTTGAGAAACAAGTGGGCATTTCCACAAAATAAATTTGTCGTGTGCAGAAATATTTTTGCTTTTTTATACGAAGCACCAATGAAATCGATTTACGTTTGGCAAACAATGTTCCTGGAACCAAAAGATGCCAAAAAGTAAGTACAAAATGTTCTCCTGTGGCATTTTTTTTTTCTGTCTTAAACATAAAATTTGTAAATATGCACACAAAGACAAACATGAAGTAATTCAAGGAATGCTGGTGGACTGTGGGAGATTTTATATTTTCTGTCTTAGCAACCGACTTTCACAAAGCCAGGACAGTAGCTCAAACAACAAGTAAAAAATGTAAAAAATGAAACCTAGTGTATGTTTTGGGTAGCTTCATTGGTCAATATACATGGGTATATTTTGTTTTTTATATTATTTTATATTATTGTAAAAAATATAATTCTAGTTCCTCTTTTAGCAATTGAATTATTTAGCCAAGAATTTGCTATTATAAATATTATCTATATAGTAGATTGCATCTGCAGTGGAAAATGCCAACAATGTATTTCTCTAAATTGGTTGCAGTCTTTAAAAAATGTGCAAAGGTTTTCTGAATTGAGGTATTTCGCAGAGATAAAGCCTCACACTCAAGTCTCAATCTTATCACAGATTGAGACACAGATTGTAAGGTGCAAATATTTGGTGAGGTGTAGTAAAGGACAAATAATCCGTAGCGTGAACTTTCACTGATGTCCTTTAATAAACTGTCCGCTCTCTTCCAGATAACAGAGGGAAACATGAAAAAAGACGTGGAAGCGTCTCCGCCTGCCACGCCGGACAGCTTTGCAATCCGGTGCCGAGATGTATGCCGGTCGTATGGAAAGCTAAAGGTCCTGACCAACCTTAACCTGACCGTACCACAGGGACAGATGTGAGTACTGTCATGCTTAAGGGGGTTTTCACACCTGACCATCCATTAGACTCGGTTCGATTGGGAACCAAAATTGCAATATTTGTTACATTTTTATTTGGAGAGGTTCGCTTTCACTCTGCACCGTGTCAGACAAACTGAATCCTTTGAGAAACCTGTTTACCCCCTTGGCACTGCACTAAGAACCAATGAAGAAAACACTTTCTTCATGAAATTGAAACAAAAATGGAGTGGTGTAAGAAATTAGCAGTTGTAGGATTTCTCTTTTGTCTTTGATAAAAGACCAAGAGTAATTTTTCCCACTAAATAGATTTGCTAGAGTTCACTTCAATCGAACTGAAACTTAGGTTTATGGTGGACCAGAGATCACTTTTTTGGTCTCCATCAGAGTTTGATTGGGCGTTCCTCCTTGTAGCACTGGCAGGCATTAAGTCAGGGACTTGTACTCTTCCTGGTCATCCAAGGTTTGCTCACCATGCAAATGATGTTTGCATTCTCGAGAGAGCTGCTGGCAGGCCGCTTGCCCTCTCCTTTTGTCATTCATTTGACTAATCAGTCGCCAAACTCGTCACCTTCCTTCTTAGAAATCAGGGTACCGCCGGTACATACTGTTTGGCTGAAAAGAGGAAAATTCCATCCCTCCTAAGTTCTAATGGAGTTAGAGATGAGATAGCAAAGAAAACATATTGTTCTGTGACACCGAGGCCTTCAGCTACTTGGAAAATTAGCTTCTGGTTTCTGTCCTTTGTCCACTGTCGCCGCTGTTTGCCTTCATTTCTGAACCCAGTGATAGAGGATTTATATGTGACTTTTTTCTATATTGACCTAAATTCTTGGAATGACAAAAGTACAGTTCACTCAGAAATATGTTCAGGTTCAGTTTACAGGTCACTCTTGTACTTATTGTGCAGAGAAAAGGATACCATTCCAACAGGGATTCTTATCTATCTACCTCAAACATGCACAAAATAATGATTCAAACTCACTGTACAGAACCATATAAGTTAAGTGCCTTACAAACATTGCAAGACGTCTTCAGACTGTTAAATCATTTAGCACAATAATCATGTCTTGCAACATATCTCTCTTGTCTGCTGCATAGAGATAGACCATGTAGAATGCTCTACATGCTGCTTTAACCATAGTTCACTGAAAATAACATCTCATGATGTAACATTCAAAGTGTGTCACAACAGTGATTAAGGTATTCCAAGTATGTGTGAAGGTCAATGCGCAAGAAGAGCAGACAACTTTGCTCTCCCTCCGAGAGCTGCAAGAAGAGAATGACATTATTTTGTTCTTGCAACCCTGGCTTGAGGGGTTCTGACAAGTTTTCCTGGACACATATTCTGTTGAGAACGTTTTGTCTTGCGGCGTCCAACTATCACAATCAAACGCTGCAGTGAGAGGGAACTATGAGGAACCCAGAGTTCTCCACTTTAGTTCATTAGAACTTGTTCTTGTTCTATTGAGGGTAAAAGAACACACTTGTCTGTTCTTGTATAGCATTGATCTTAACAATATGCAAAGTATGCTGTGATAGCATGTCTTGATTTAGTATAGAATAATAAAAATCTAACTTTCAGTCCTCAAACCTGAAAACTTTTGTTTTCCGCTTTGACTATTGTGTAAAAAAAAACCAAACAGAAACCATGTTGTTATAATCTTGTTTATGATGACAATATTTTCATCCATATGGTTGTTAAAACAACATGAAAAATACTAAGAGCTTGGATTTTCTTCTTTGAGTAGCATCAAATGTAATTAAAGCTAATATTAGGGAATAGATGGGGCGTAGCCTACCTTTTCTATGAAAACAGGCCCAGGAAGTCTAAACTGCTAGCGCGTCTTGTCATAAACATGTTTTTAAGTTATAGAAACATTAATGTTTTTTAATTAAAAACTTTAAGACACTGATTGGAAAATGTTTTACTGTAAAATAGATCAATTAAGTCTATTTGCTCTTTAAAACTTTTATTCTAAGCTAAATTATTCACGGCCCTGAATAATTTCCATAAACTTTATTTCGAGTTATCTTTTTCAGAGTATCATATTCTTTTCAATAAAAATAAATCTACAATATGCCTTCCATTTTTACTTATAAAAATTTAAAGATTGTCTAATCATAATGAAATTTACAAGGGTTTTCTTGCCATTTTCTCCATTTAGCTTAGCTAAGCTATCCTTGTATCTCTACTCTTAAAGTTAAGCTAAATAAGCAAAAATTGTGTTATAACTATGATAGACTAGTAAACAATAAGAAAATAGAATGTTTACTAAAAATTCAAATGATTTATGGCAAAACAACAGTTATAAATTTTTTTGCTAAGTGCTACAAAACAAGGAATCAGTTTGCCTCTTCGCCAAGTTTTTCGGGTTCATAGTTGCACATTATTCATATACCTAAACAAAGCATTGTGTAACCATGCACTCTAACCAAAACCTATTAGATTATTTTTCATTGTTGTTAAGTATTTTCTGTATTTATGTAGATGGATAAAATAATAATTTTCAATGTTTTAGCAAACACCGAAAATATTCAGAAGCTGAGAATCTGCACTGAAAACTCAATCACATAGTAACATTTCTGCCACACCTGACATGGTCCCTCAGGCTCATGATTATGTCTCAACCAAAGCCTTTAGTTTATCTAACATGATCATCTTCAACACAGCTTGCATCCAAACCTGATAAGCAAAGTGAAATGTGTGCAACGGAAATTGTTACAGAATGTGCTTGTAGTAGATTAAAATTTTTTTTTTACCTTGTTTGTACATAAAAATCTTCTTTAGTTTCACACCCGCGTGAATTGTTTATGATTTTGTTTTGCAGTTATGGCCTTTTGGGTCCCAGTGGATGTGGAAAAACGACGCTTTTAAAATGTATTGTAGGAACACTGAAAATATCAAGAGGACACATCACTGTGTTAGGGAAGCCGCCTGCATTTCCTGGACATGAGGTCCCAGGGAAGATGGTTGGATACATGCCACAGGTAAACTGCGAAATATCAATACTCAGCTCACTTACAATCATTTACTCAAAAGTCTGGAATGTTTTGAAAAACAAACATATTAACTCAACAAAAAATTATATGGAAAATACTGTACATTTTGCTGTCAATCTTAGGACAAGGTTTTGATTTTTAGCTTGTTAAAAATCCACAGATTCCTCACAGAACAGTTTCATAAGTGTAGGAGTGTGGAAGATTTTAAGTGTGACCCAGTTTTTATGTCAGTGTTTTTTACGGAAAACTCTAGACCCAGCTTTTATGTCAGTGAGCTGCTCTTTATGACCAAAAATCCCTGCCTCGCTCCAGGGCTTCAGTAATTTAGCCTGTGTTGCTAGGCGATGTGAACCTGCAGTGTGAACTCGTTACTGTCAAACTAGAGTTCAGATCCAGGTTGCATGCATGCTGTCTGTCTTCATGTTGCCTTAAGCGTCCTGTTCATCCACGCAGTGTGACATATATATAGAGAAAGAACTAACATGTGAAATATGTGGCGCTATGTTACTTTTCTTTGATGCCAAGATATTTTTTTCTTACAACTCAACAAGAGATGTCCCCAATAAATGCTAAACCACATGAATGTTATGTCATAGGGAAATATTTTGTGTTTGTATATGCTAATAACTTGGATGTTTTTGTGTGTTTTTTTTAAGGAAATGCAGTCTTAATCTTTGCTTTATTTTTGTATATTTAAATGACATTTAAAGCATGGTTATTGCATTTTTTTTGTATTTGAATGTTCAGATTTGCTTTGGTATAGGTCTTAATGTGTTACTTCAAACTTTTTAGATATCAGGTTCTAGTTAAGGATCAATAGCGGTTAATAACTTACCTGTATGACATCACTCTTTTTCCATCTTCATGATCTGGTCTCATGAGAGGCCATAGATAACAGGTGTCAAACTCAAGGCCCTGGGGCCAAATCTGGCCCGCCGTAGCTTTTCATGCGGCCCTCTAGACTCCAAATTACATCAGTAAGTCCCTCCAGTTTTTCACAAATCCTGAAAATTTACACAAAATCAACACATCCCCACATTTCTTCTGATTTTACTGCAAGTTTTCCTCAAAATCGGTCCAAAGCATTGAGTTTAACTGACTGCTGCCTCTGATGTCAAGAAATAGACAAGTGATACAAAGACACATTTAACATCAGACATTAGTACAAATATAAAAACTCCTTACAAATATTTCTAACTTAGTTTCACAAAATATGTGATTTTGATTACAAAAAGCCACAAAAACGAACACAAAATCCTGGAGGGACAGCTATTTATTAATATTTTAACAGTTTAATGAGTTTTATCAATCCATTCTGGCACAACCGGCCCTTTAAGAACATTCAGATTTTTGATACGGTCCAAAGTGAAACTGAGTTTGACATCCCTGCCGTAGATGAAGAAAACAGCTAGAACTTCTACCATATTAAAACATTACGAAAAACGCTGACTGTAATGTCCACAAACTCTATTTTATAACCTTTTTAATAACAATGCTGTTAGCATTGGGTGATTATTTACTCAGAAGTTGATGACTGAGTTAACAGGAAATGGAGGTTGGGGGCCGTGCGCCATTAGTCGTCTTCCTGTAGGAAACATACTTGAAACAGAACATGAATTTGTTACGTGAATATTTTTACCAATTCATTGTGGTAAAAGTTTAAAGTTCGATCTCAAAGGGTTTGTATAAACTATTTCAGAGTAACTAGTTAACCTAACCAGCATATTTTTGGACTGTGGAGGGAACCATCCTGTATGCGTCTGTATGCTGGGATTTGAACCCTGACCCACCAAACAGGCCTTTACCAGAACATCACTTCAAAAGTTCTTATCTTGTTAAGCACACATGTTTTAGTCATGTCTTTAACACGTTGAATAAACATAAGTGATTGTACGCTATCATGAAAATTCATGTTTTATGTGTTCATAAAAGAATCATACAACAACATGTGGAAAGACTGATATCCCAAGACATCCTCTGATGTGGAACCTAGACGGTTTTATTGCTTCTAGTGTAGAAAAACACACAAACAAGTTACAACACGGGTATGTTTGTGTTGCACAGGAACTGGCGCTGTACAACGAGTTCACCATTAGCGACACCTTGACTTTCTTTGGACGAATCCATGGCCTGACATCGAAGGAAACCCAAGCGCGCATGAACTTCCTCATTGACTTCCTGCATCTACCTCAGAAAAACAGCCTGGTCCGAAATCTCAGGTAAAACTCATTTACCACTTTACAGGCACTTTACATTTAGTAACGACTTTAAAGATCCCGCATTCGGATGTGCACCTGGTCGAGGCTAAAAGCATTTTATCACATGATACAGCCAGTGAATGGTGTGCTGTGGACTTTGAACCTCGAATGATCTGTATAGTGAACCCATATAGGCGGACAAACATGATCTCTTCTCTTGAGAGGCTGTAAAGCAACAAAGCAGTCAGGGCTTCTCTGATAAGCTCAAAGGGGAAAGTTAAATAATGCTGCCGTTTTATGACTATTATGTTCACAGCAATGTTGACAGAACTGAAATCCCTTGTTAGACTTACTATTACTGAAACTCTGTGAAACTATATTTCATTAAGTTTCACTTTTTCACGTTGTTGTGTTCTGTATTAGCTCTACCACGGTTCTGATGCTAATAAAGTTCTCTTGCTTCTCTTTAGTTTGTTGTAAATATTCGCTTTGGTGTCCTCTGGTATATTTTGAAAAGATGAAGGGACGAAGCTTCATTTGGAAAATATATATATAAAAAAGATCAAATCATGCATTTTATGACTAGTTAGTCTTCGTCTTGTTCTTTTTATTATTAAATTGTTTCAGCTCGTGTTTGCTGATCTCCCTGCTACTCTACCTTATTCAGTAATGAAGTCTTATTATGCGAGTGTGAATGCTGTGGCCTAATATGGGAAAGTCCACAACACTCGCCTCACTAAAGATATTTCTGGTATGCACAAACATGCTCCATATGTAGCCTTTACAATGGCGTTTTGTGCCTCTAATTAATTTATTATGTCATATTTGTTTAAAATGCATTGTTAGATGTATTTCTTCAGTTGTGAGTAGCTAAATATGACATATAAAGAGGTTGTTTTTAGATCATGTCACCCCTGTGGTTAGCTGTTGTTTACCTCAGTCCCACCAAGCAGGTTTCTTGACTGTTTTGTTCTGGAAGCTTCCAGCTCCCACCTTTTCGCCTTCCTCTGGATCGAGCGGATCTGGATCAACCAGTTACGAAACAGCCGGCGACACCGGTGAAGGATCTTCCTGTGTTTTTTTTTCTCACGTTTTGTCCCTGTGTGTCACAGCGGGGGTCAGAAGCGGAGGGTGTCTCTCGGAGCTGCCTTGCTGCAGAATCCTGAGCTGCTCATCTTGGATGAACCGACGGTTGGAGTGGACCCCGTGCTTAGAGCCAAGTATGTAGCCGCCTGTCTGTTCTCTGTGAGTCATGCAGCAGGTCTGCAGACTGCGCTTCACAATCATGTGGAACTTTCCAGATGCTCTTACACAAACACAACCCACTAAAGGGAGACAAAGGGATACAACTGAGGCCCAACTGGGTACAAATCCTTAAGGTCTGATGGAACAAAAGAAACCACATCACATTTTTTTTGGTCACATTTAAATCAGACTGAAGTTTTCCTGTTTCAGCTCAGTTAGCACGGGGAAAATTATTTTTTATTTCCTAAATGCTAGAGAGATTAGAGATGTTTTGGGAGATTTTTCTATCACTTTCTTTAAAGTCAGAAGTTCACATGAAGCTTGCAATGCCTTTAGATGATGACCTCAGAACTTTGTCATGGCTTTTACATCCCAAATCTGAAATGAGCTGCTGGCAGCATCATGTGCGCATGTTTTGCGACAGGAGGGACTGGTGCACTTCATACAAAATACAACACATCAGAACGTCACAACACAACAACCAGGAAGTTACAACATGAGTCCCGATTGGTCTTTCAAGTGGACGACGACCCTAAGCAAAATTATGTATACAGCACAAGGTTTCCCTCAGAAAACTTGCTAAGCCCAGTGGTTGGGGCGCTAGGTGAGTCATTCATCCAGGAGCCCATCGCGTTTTTGAGTTAAAAAATGTTTAAAGTTGACAGGAAATTCTTAAATATCACTTGTTAATTAAGTGTTATCGAAAGATTGGGAGATTAATACCTGAACACCAACTATAAAGTCCTAAAAAATGCAAACATTTCTTTAAAAAAAATGTAATAAATAAGCAATGCTTAGCCTGGAGGGGGCACAAGTAAAGCCTGGTGGCCCGCCAGGCTTATAATACACTGGGGAAAACCCTGCAGTAGGTTAAGGACAGCAGAGGACAGCAGATATTTGATCTCATTCCAGGAATGGAATTTTAAATTTAGCACAGATGATCGGATAAATCTTTTTCAACACGATGATGAATATCATCTCGGTTCTAAAAGCTTGAGAGTAGATGAGCAAGAAAGTATTTACATTAAACTCTAGTATCAACTTTATCAGCTGGAAAATGGTTCTTTGGAACCATGCTCTCTCATAAATGAATAATCGAAAGCTCATGTTAAATCCTTTTATGCCACAATATCAATTTGTTGCTGATTAGTCTAGTCATCAACTTAAGTTTATTGCCGTAGCTTTTGTTTTTCTCCGAAGTGCGTTATCTGCAGAACATAGATGTGGGTCAGTAAGATATTCTTTCAGTATGATAACGTTTACCATCAATACCAGATCATTTTCATAGTTTCTTACCTTACATAATTTCAGAATTTAATTGTAACATGCTTAATTAACCAAAGGTTGTAAACAAAATGTGTTTTTAGTTCAAACCAGAATATTGTGCACAGCACCAAAGGTAAAGTTTGGGCTAAACAAAATGACTGTTGATCAACTAAAAAGAGTTTTTTCCAGAAACCCTTTGTTATTGCAATATATGAAATCTTTTGAAATTGAGCCATTTCTGTGAATTTATTCTTATCTTTTTAGGGACTTAAAATTGCCACAGTTCTAATTTTCTATCTTTGTGTTCATTCTTTATCATTAGAAGGTTTTCTTCACTGCTCGGTCAGATGAAGTTGTTTCTTTGGACATGCAGCACTTTCAAAAAATTCTGCTGACATGACTGTAAGCAAGTGCGCAGCAGCAGGTGGAGATAAAACAATACTAAGCTGGCATCTCATTAAAAAGATGGAAAATTTGATGGGTTTTTCAACTGAAACGTGTCTGGAACCAGGTCATGCTTACTTAATACTGATGCTTCATGAGGGAAAATGACAGCGGTATGTTATTCTGATGCTTAATGAATTTCAAGAAAGTCATGATGTCAAAAACATCCATATATTCATTTCATCATGTATTCCTGCTTATTCATACAGGAATAAGCAGGTATTTTATTTACACTTCAAATGAGACGAAACTAATTTACTAGTAACTTTTCAGAGAGATAAGAGGTTAATTTCAGTCAATAATTCCTTAATACTGATTAAAAGAAAAAAAAAATAAAAATACTAGTTCCACTGGCAGATTAATTTGCTTACAGCTAGACATTTATAAGTGAATCTAGAAGTAATTTGCCAGAGGATCTGGTACATTTTTCATAAATATTAAGGAATTATTGACTTAAAACAAGCTCCATCATCTTGTTCAAAATTTGTGTTATTTCCAGTGTAGTAAAATATTTGCAGTATAAACTAGATAAAAACAAAAACTTGGTAAGATTTTGAGTTTTTGCAGTGTCCACCCTGGACAGATCTATCAAAAACATGACGAATAAAGAGTCAGTTTCCATCTATTTGTTTAATATGAATACTTAAATTATATGTCTAAAGCACCTTATTATGTAATTATAATCAGCAATCAATACACTATATTTTATTATTAAGTATTTTCAGCATTGATGACTTATTGCAATTTTAGGATTAGTTAATTCAATCTGACTGCCGACAGATTGAAGTTCAGTTTATCGTTCCAAAAAATAATCAACACAGATTATATTACCTTCACACCAATAGCGCCGGTAAATGCCTAACATTCTGCTAACCTGCTGATAGTAATGGTGCACTGACAGCTACAACCTGGCAGAAGGGTGAAAAGTTTCACCAGTTAAGGTCAACACCAGCTGTTCAGATTATTCCTGAGAAAGGCGGACATGTTTTTTTTTTTTCTAATCCTGCCCTGCGGGGCGTTGCTGCGGCGTTGTTGCGTAATCACGCGGCCTGGCCGGATCAGACGGCTCGAAGCAGGCCTGCTGCTGGTAAAGCATGTGAGCCGCGAGTTTAGGAAAACTCCATTCGTGCACAGGTCAGGTGTTATGTAACGTGTTGAGGTTATTTTTATTTTTATTTTATTTATTTTTTCATCTCTGATTCTAGGATCTGGCAACATCTAGTGGAGATTGTGAAGACGGGGAAAGTCTCTGTCATCATTACTACGCACTATATAGAGGAGGCCAGGCAAGCCAACGTGGTAAGCAGATACAAGCAGGCGCACATGTGTACAAACTGCAACAAGATGAATGGACAGATCCAGCCGAGCCAGACATGACAGAGAACTATCAGAACATCTATAGATCAAAACTCTTTCACAGAATAATGAGTCTGGAGATGGATTGTAGTTTTAATTAATTTTGACAGCAGGATCATGAGTTCAAGTTCAGTGAGGGTACGGTGGGATGAGGATGCACAAAGGCTCACTTGTGTGTTTATTTGCATCTTCTGCTCTGGTTGGCAGATTTCATGCGGTGTAGATCGCTGCCATAATTAATAGCGGATTTAAGCAAGTTTAAACGTGCTGTAAAACTGCAGTGGCTTGTTATTTTTAAACGTTAATCAACCCTTATACTTGTTGTCACCCATTATAAAGAGTTGAAGTTTATACCAGGTAGATGCGCCTCAGCTGGAGGATACTGGGAACAAACATTGGGTTTTCCAAATGGCGAGAAAAGGAACAAAGTAAGGAATTAAAACGCACTGTATATGCTCAACATAGTTCATAGTTTGGGGTTTATAACAGATTTTTGTTTAAATTGATGTAAAAAACCATTTTCTGAGTTTTGTAAAACTTGAAGTTGAAGAGAGGACATAAGGATGATCACATTTGCATGAAAATGATGTTAGGAAATCAAAAAGCCCTTCGCCTTTATATTAACGTCGAGTCACTTTCTCATAAAACTAACTCCAGGTTCACCAGAAATCCAATAATTCTTTGAGTTCATGTATTGTTTTACAAGTAATCTTCTTTATAAAATCCAAGAAGTTAAATTGCAAGTGAATGTTTGCAATGCAGATTAGCTTTTCTGTAATCCAACCAAAGCTATGTGGTGTAGATTAGCTTATGGAGAGAGCAGGTTTATAAGATAATTGAAGACAATGATTTCGTTCAGTTCAATACAGTTTTCGTTCTCTAGAAGAACCAATGCCATTTCCTCATGCTGAAAAGCTTTTCCCTGTAAGCCAGTCAGTCAAACCGAATTGTGGTTTTATAATTGTTTATTATATTATATATATTTATATAATCCTTCTTTTTTTGCTTACTGCTAACAGTTAGCACATAAATAAAATGCTGGTTTACTGGTGACAAAGCTAAATGTTTTTTTCTAGATCATGCCACAGGGTCCTATATAATCTCTATTCTTCGCCTTGTTTCAAAAAAACTAGATTTAAGCTTTGAAAATTAGTCAGAAGGGGTTTTTAGTTTCCATTGGAGCTAACAGTACCGCTGAATTAGCTAGCTAACTTATGAAAACTCAAGGAACTTTAATACTGAGGAGATCGATTACCAGACTAAGATCAGCTGGCTGATTGGAAGCAGCTGAGAGGGGAGACCAGGCAGGCAGGCTGAGGAAAAGTGAAAAGAGAAACAGACGTTGAAGCAGCAAGACGTGACACCACAGGACTGAACCTGAAACTAAACAAACAAAAATTCTTTCTAAAGAACCTAAATACAAATTAATTAACCAAGAAGTAAACTACTAGAAGATTGATCTAAGACAAGATTTAATGTTAATTTTTATTTTTTTTTTAATAAAAACAGAAACCCAAATGAAAGCCAACGTTCTACCATATTTAGATCAGAGCAGATTTTTAAGTTTTCAAAGAAAACTTTGTAGCATTTCTTATTGGTGGTATGTCACATTGCAACACATGGAGGTTTGTGGATTAATGTGATAAAACACGGCAACGTTCAAAAGGAATTCATACTATCGGAAAACACAGTAAGCTTGAATAATACAACTTGTCCACCCAACAATCACAAAAACTCAGAAAAGAAATAAAATCTGTCATCAGATCAAAATGTTTGTTTGTTTTTTTTTATGTTCAACCTGCTCCTTTATCTGTGTGCACCGTTTCTTGTCATTAGAGCAGATTTCATTGAAATCCCATGTCTCTTTTTGTAGTTCTACCTCTGTTTTTTCTTCCATTTCAGTTTATTTCTCTTATATGACGGGGATTTTACCTTTAATTTTCTTCTTTCTGTTTGTGCTCTCAACCATTTTCAGGAACTTGATAGGTAGTCTGGATGTCAGCTTCCTTTCGTAGGGGATGGTTGTGTATTTAGTATGTCCAATAACTTGTCTTTAAATAGGTTTACTGCTAGACAAACACTGGGAACGAAATCAAAGTATTCTCCTATGAATGTTTTTTTTTTTTTTTCTCATTTTCTTAAGGTTGGTCTGATGAGAAACGGTCATTTGCTGGCAGAAGGTCCTCCAGATGCAGTCATGAAGCAGCACAGTGCAACGGTGAGTACTCTCTAGGTCTCAGGTGTGTGGCTCCTGTCGGGGTCAAGGAGTCGGTTTCGCTTTCTAATGACTGAAACGTGATTAAGAAGGGGGGAACAAATGGAGAGAAGGTAACCTCTCTGCTCTTTGAGCTGTTCGCATACAAACATCGCGAAAGCGCCAATTAAACCCCATGCGCCGCAGCTTGTTCTGACCTCTGTTACGGGCTGCTTCCAGACCCTGGAGCATGCCTTCTTGCAGCTGTGCGAGTCGTCGGACCAGAACTCCACGCAGGAATCCAGCTCAGAGAGCGAAACTCTGGAGAAAAACCAAACGTTCGCGAATGGCCGGGACGAGAGTCAGCCAATCCTCGCGGTTGGGCCTCCGCCTGTGGAAGAAGTTCCTAAATGTACAGGTACCGATGTGTGCACAATGTATTCCAGTTATAACATTATTTTTTATGAAACTCCACAGACTAAAGTTATCAGAATAAGCGCCATAATTCCAAGTTTGTTATTTTTTTTACCTTCCTGGTGAAAACATTTTGCAGGCATATGTCTCACAATGTTGTTCCAAAATATGTCTAATTGTGACCAGGGATCGGTTTTATAAATCTTTTACAAAATCCCAGTCGAGACCTGGTTGAATAAACGTTAAATAGAAATCAAATTAATATCTATGCTTGCAATTTGAATTTGAGACTTTAAAAGCTTCCTACTTTTAGTGCCCAATCATTTCGTTCCGTCTCTTTAATTAAAGTGTGATAAATCTTAGACGTGGAACCTTATCTGAACGCGCTCAGGTTTATGGCTCCATATTTGTCTGAGCAGAGCCGCTTTATGATTGTGATTCCATGTTGCGATACGGCCTTTAATAGCAGCTCGAAGTTCAGTTTATCAGGAAGCTCTTATCCAGACATTAGTGCATTCTGGAGACGACAGGTATGGTATGAAGTGGGATCATGTTTGTTCAGGAAATGTGTTCGGAGCCAGGTCGCTGGCGTCAATCTGCCGTGGGCCTTGTGTTGCTTTTTGACACTTAATTATTACATTTTTTTTCTACTCTGGAGCACGTTCGTGTTTTTCAAGCTATTCGGATCAGTACGTTTATATGCTACAAACATGGCAACTAAAAATAGAGAGATAGTTCATTCATTATTGACATTTTGTAGTGTAAATGTTTCAAACTTAACTAGAGTTTATCACTTTTTAGGTGACAGGCTAACTCAGAGTAGAAGGAAAATGGTGCATGGTTTCCGCCCTCATAGGGTGTCCAAAGTGCAGCTTCTAACTGCACAGGGAGTCGATTTAGATTAAGACTTTTAATTTTTAATTAGGGCAAAGGGATCACAAGTTAAATGTTTCTTGCAATAGAAAATGTTGGCCACAATACAAAGAATTATATTTTTGTATTTAGATTTTAGGCTCATTTTGTAGGATTTTTTATGCTTATTTTGTGGAGATTTTTATGTTTATTCTGTAAATTTAACCCTTCAAAGCTCCATAATTGAATTTCTAGAGTGCAAAACTGTCCTTGAGCCAAACTACACATAATTTCATTACATGTGACAAATAAAAGTCAAAGTATTCATCTTTAAGTAACCAGGATTGTTTTGCTTTCTCCTGCAAGCTCCACATCTGTCCTGTGAGTTTTACTCAACTTTTATCACTTTATTAAAATCAGCTAAGAATAGAAAAAAATTACATAGAAAAGAGAGACCTAAATGCTGTTGTTATTGCACAGAATTGATTAAATGTTTTTCTTTTCAATCAAGACCTAAACATTTTGAAAACTGGATTCCTTTTTCTTTTTTTTACTTTTACCTGCAAAACCTGTTTGAAGTTTTGGCTCTGCAGTAATTGAAAAAAATCAGACTATTTGTTTTGTTAAAGTACTCTGGTTTATTGTTAGCTATTAAAAATGAGTCTTTTGCCCAGCGAGTTCTTTTGACAGTTTGTGTGACTCAAAGTTTGGACACCCGTCACCTGAACTTCTTACATTATGGTTTAATCAGCTGGTACTTTACGGTCACATCTACATTAACTTGCTGTTCTCCCAAAGCATCACGGATTACTTTTCTGTGATTTGATGCTCAGCGGACTGGAAGGCGCGGGCCAGACACATCCTGCCGAAGGGGAGAAACATCGGAGCGCTGGTCATCAGAACAATGGTGCGGATGAAGAGAATGCCAGGGTATTTCCTTTTCTTTTTTTTTCTTTTTTAATTTTTATTTCTGATCAATAACAGCAGAAGAGAAACAAACAGAAGCTTGCTTAGTGACTGGTTGGATCTCCTGCGGGCTTGCAGCTCGTTGTGTTTCCAGTTCCTGCTGCCGGTCATCCAGATCTCGCTCATCTGTCTGTGCGTCGGCGGAGATCCGAAGGGGATCAAGGTTGCCGTGGTGAACAACGACACCTACGCCCCGTCCAGCTCGTTCAGCCAGTCGCTGCTCTCCTTCCTGGACAACTCCAGCGTGATTCAGGTGCGGCTTCGCTTCTGAGGAGTGCGATTCGAACAAGCCGATGTTCTCTGGCTCGGTTTCGCTTTAGTTTCCACTTAGAATATCCAGGTCGTCCGCGCATCCTTAATATGACTTCAATTCTTTCTTTCAATTTTTTTTTATTAAAATAAGTTGACCTTAAATACTTTAATCACAGGTTTTGGTTTGACATGACTATCATTTACAGTTAAGGCAGCAGTTACTGTACTTAGTAATTTAAATGTGCAGGTGTGTGTGTGTGTGTGTGTGTGTGTGTTTTGTTTAAATTTTAACCAGCAGAGTTTCAGTTCTCCTTCCCAACAGATCAGACTTCCTTTCTTCTAGGAAAGTTTCGTTCTGTTTGTGGAGGAACCGCAACCTTTCAGCACACTGTCATGCTGCACATGTACCACACAGAGCACACACTGACACAGATTGTCACAGATTATGAGAGTTTTCAGAATAGTGTAGTTTTTATTATCTTGTAATCTGTCAGCAGCAGTTTCAGGGCTTTGTTAAATCTGATTTTCTTGACCCCGACAAACTTTCAAATGCCTGGAATCTCGTTTACCATTACAAGTCCTTCTATATTTCCAGTCCAATGTGTTGCTGGGACCTTTACAGTATTTTTTTAAAGACTCATCTTATTCCCAAACCTGCTTGGGTTCTGTTAGACCTGAGTGCTGCATTTAATACAGTAGGTCATAAAAACACCACTGGTTCGTCTGGATTGATGTTGGTGGTCCAGCTCTTTCAGTGAAAACAAGATGATTTTTATCTTCAAATTATTTTCTCTTATCCCATATGGGGCACCACAGGGCCCTATTTTTGGCCCCAGTCCTGTTTTCTTAGTTTACCCCAAAAGCTACAGCTGATCTCCGAGTTCTCATTCTCACCGTCAGCAATAGAATGGAAATTTTTTATGATAAACAGCAACAGATCAAAGGTGTTAGTTTCGGTACTTTTTCATCTGGCGCCCTTTGCACCCAGCATGTAGCATCTTACTAAATGTGTCGAGCTCTACATGTTTCTCTCTGATCTCCATTTAGACAATCATGAATCACCTCTTTCATGTCTTCATTACTTCACAATTAGACTTCTGCAGAGTATTTTATATCCATTGTCCTCAGTCTCGGTTATTCCGCCTGCAGATCGCCGTAGCCTCTTGGCGTTGGTTTCCAGTCTATTTTAGGATTTGTTTTAAGGTTCTGATTGTATTTAAGGCCCTAAATGGGTAAACCCACTGCACAGTGTATGTTCCCAGACCACATCTCTAGCAGAAAAGAGATAAAGGCTCTTCAGTCTGTGGAGTCCTCTTCCCGTTGGTCTCGGGCTTTGAGTCCTGGAGACCTGGAATCAAGAGATCTAAGCTAAAAAAATGTTACCTTTATTACATTTTTGCAATGATCTCTTTGTTGTTCGTGTGTCTGTTTTGTACTTTCCCCAAGAGGATTTTCTCCATCTTTCCAAAAGTTTTTTTTTTTGTACACGAAAAAATAAACACTTTTGGCAAAAACAATTACTTAGGTCATTATTTTAGGAAAGTGACAAAACGTTGCTTGCTGGTGTAAGTCCAGTAGTTTGTAGTTGGATTTTAAAATATATCTGGATATGATGTGCAGCATCAAACTGGATTTAAATGTGCTGTGCACAAAACACAGTTTCCACAGTGGTCCCCAAAGTGGGTCCTTGAGGGCCGGCATCCTGCATGTTTTAGTTCTCTCCCTGGTTTAATGTACCTGGATCAAATGACGGTTCATTAGAGGCCTAAGCAGAACATTGACCTGCTGAGGAGGTTGTTACTGTCACCAGGGAGAGAACTAAGACAAGCAGGATGCTGGCCCTCCAGGGCCCACTTTGGGCCCCAGTGACTTTCTGCATATTAGGTAATTGAACCATTGGGGAAAAAACCTTACAATTATGTCCAGGCCTAAGAGTGTAGTAAGGTTTCACTTCAAATAGCAGAAAATGAAACAAGAGCCATACATAAACTGCTCTTATTTTTTACTTTTTTGCGTTTACAGGTTCCCCTGCCCCACAACGAGGCGTTTGAAGGGGTCCATAAAGGGGAGTACTGGGGGGTCATCGGCTTTGGACAGAACTTCACCAATTACTTGACAAAACGGTAAGATGATCTAATGACATTACCTCATTTGAATACATCTGGTTCTGATCACACTGCGTGAATCATCCTGAAAGTGTCAAAGTTTGGGAAAATACATACAATATTTGGCACAGTAGCATCATTAATAGTATCCATACTTAGGGAATGATGCTAAAAAATACACATAGAGGCCTAATATTCCTGCAATTTGACTTTAAACTGGTTTAAAAGTAGAAGTACAGCAATCAGTCAACCACTGATCATTATTTTCTTGACCTGGCTCTGACCTGGAATCAACAGATCAAAATAAACAGGTATTTTTTTCTTTCATTTGTTAAATGCTTCAAAACTTAGAGACTCTCAATTTTAGTTTGTAAATGGTCATATAATGATCATGTAGTTTTTATAACAATTAAAGGTAACGCAGTTGCTTGATTGTGGATGGAAAATACACAGTACTGCCCGTTTAATGTTTTATAATCCTTGGAAAGAATATTCATAATTCATAAAGTGCAGGTCACACCTCAAAAAAACAACCGAATCTGTGCGGTTTTGCTTTAAATGACTGATAACATGGAGGGCAAACACATTATATATCACATTATACGTTTATTCAAACTAAGATAATGTCATAAAAGAATTGTAATTGCCTTTAACAAAAGCAACTTTACCAGACGATCTCTTGTTGGACTGATTGGTGGTATTGATTCCTCTGTGGGTCGTTCTGTTTGTGTTGGAGAGTGGAGTGGAGCTCTGCGTCGTTCGTAACTCTACCTCACTCTTCACTAAAAGCTCTCGCGTCTCTCCGCTCGGCTAGTGTTACACGTCAGACACACATCTACTACCATCGGGAGTCTCCTCCGTACTTCTGCTAGACGCGTGCAGTTTCCTGCAGAGGCAGTCAATCCCCTGGATGTTTTTCACATTTTGTCATGTTATGATGCTTTAAACTTCTCTGTTATCTGATAGAGGAACACAAAGCAGTAGTGAAGAAGAAGGAAAGGGATTTGTGATTATTAAGTTTAGTTGTTTTGTTTTGTTATGTATATGAATATATATATTCAACCCTTTTCACTCAGAATTTTGTAATTGGAGCAACACTTCGAATCAGGAGTTGTAACACCGCCTGATGTAATAGTGAAATAAAATTGGGCTATAGATATAGAATGTAATAAAACATAACTGAGACTGCATTATGTAAGAATTGATGCAAAATGTAATAAAATCCTTGAACGCATTTTTGAATTGTTTTGCTTTGAGCTTCATACAGAGAGTTCTGGTCTGAAAAGGCAAATAAGTTATCAGAAGTTCATTTATTGGCCACAATTTCAATTTAAAAGGATCTACAACATTGTTATAATTAGAAGTATAATTATGAACACTAATATAAATATACAGTATATGTAATCACACATCACTGAACAGCTACCAGAAAAGAAAAAAAAAGGTTTCTCCTGACTCCATGGTTTAGATGCATTTATGGAAACACATTTCTCTCCTCCTGTTTTCCTTTCCTTCCTGTCTTCTGTCACCGTGAGGGTTTCGGTTTCACAAACCGGCGCTCTGGTTGTTGTTCATCTGCAGCGACTGTGCGCTGTGAGTCAAACAGGTGTTCAGTCGTCATGTAAACACTCTACCGGTTCGGACCGGCTCTGCTAAAGCAAGCCGCTGTGTCAAACAAAAAACTAATTCCACTGGCTCATGGCTAAAGAGAAGAAAGTTCACCACACTCACATATACGTACTTGCTTGGAGATGCGCACAAACTGTATGTGCAGAGAACCACCTCACCTGTCTGGTGAAACTTGTTTCCCTGCCTTTTGTTTGACCTTTCTGACCTTTGGCCTACTATATGTGCTCAGAGCCGCTCAGCAGATATCAGCATGATCATCTACAGCTGAAACCCCAACCCTAGTCCTAATGTGTTGTTTATAGCCAGATATGTTTTCATGGGTAACATGGATTTTAGAGCTTCAATCAGACTAACAATAACAATAAGTGAGAAAAATGGCTTTAAAATGCTACAACTTATCATAACTGTATTTCCTGACTATCCTACCAGCAGTAAATCGATATGCCAACATTGTTTTTTTTTGTTTGTTTTCTTGGTACTATTTCGCTTGAGTCTCACCTTGAGTCACTCGAGTTCATCGGAGTGGCCGTCATGTGAACATGAGTCAGAGTCCCCAGTTTTTGTTTTCTGGGCGAATAACAGAGCGGGAGTCGCAGGTCACCATTCTGGTCCTTCCTGTCCTCAAAACACCTGGGCGGGTTCTGGTTTTAGGGTGTCAGCCAATCAGGCGGCGGTTTTCTCTGAGCCACGTGGCGCTGATGGGACCGACCTGCTGGAGTAAAACAAAAGGTGTTCGGGTTCCACGTCCTCTGGCTTTGACGAAACAATCTGAGGTCGACAAATAGAAACGCAAACAGATTTGAAGGCAGTTAACCTTCACAGGTGTCTTTGATGTTTTCAGACATAGATTTAAAATACACAACCACGTGTAGGGTGTTTGTTTTTTCTAATGAAGCCCCCTCTGTCTGACTTGTCTGTCTAGGTGCATATCAATGCTCCTAGACTCAAGAGGTGACCCAGTGAACAGAAAATGTAGGACAGGTTTGTATTTAATGTGAATTTTTGGGGTTTGCTACCAGAAGCCTGTGATTAGCACACAACAATTAATATAACCAATAAATGGGCCAGCCATTTATCAGATCAATTGGATCAATTTCCTTCATTTTGGTTGATTGGCGATCATTCGATAGTTGAGAAACCGATCTGATCTACCTTCCTCTGTTCTGCTGTGAGAGAGGACCGACTGACAGACCCACCACAATGTCACCACTGCACCACACTGTTGCCAACCTGGCAACAAAGTTGCCATGTTTAGCCACTTTTTAGACAAAAAACATCAGTGTGAGTTAAAATCGTATTGTAGGACAGGCTTTTTAAATATTGGTGATTACCCAGAAAACTGCAGTGAGTTCACCCCTATGAAGTCTGATATTTATTTTCCAGACAAATGTATTCCAGGTTAATGAATGCAAATTATAATCGTTTATGTTTTATAACATTATAGAATCAGGGACCAAAGTTTTAAAAAACATATATTTTTTGAATATATTGTGGATGGAGTAAAAACATAATTTTGGATCATTTTGGACACAGTAATGTTCACACTCCTATGGCTCAGTGAACATTTCAAACATTAGAATAATAAGCTGTATAAAAACTTGGGTTGCATTTCATAGGTAATTAGAGAATAATCCGTGTCTCAGGGTTTAGATGCTTTTCCATAAGGATGTTCTGCGGAGCTCTTTTCGGTTCAGCAGGGATTTCTGAAAAGTTTCACTCTTTCGTTTGGTTCCCTTTATTTCCTCACCGTACCTTTGACCCACCATCCCGATAATATCATACAGTTACAGCTAACTATGTATAAAAAGCAAGGTTTAATTTAGAAAAAATGCACATATCTACTTCCAGTAAAATTATTTTTTTTAAATTAGGGGTTAAAAAAAAGGGTTAATTATATTCTAAATATTTCTAAACGTAATAATTGACAGAAACAATTTAAAATGATCAGTAATTTTGGAATTAAATATAACTAAGGAAATAGAAATAAGAGTAAATTTATAAGTAATTTGGATAACTGGAAACAATTATGTTCTCATCAACTTTTAAGAAAAGTTGATGAGAAAGCCAAAAGTAGAAAGCTGCTTAAAAGGCAAAATGGTCATTTTGCTGAAAGTAAAATCGAGTTTATAAGCTGAGCATAAGTTTATAGCATGTTTTCAGTCTGAGTTAAAAATATGTCTTGAGTTTCCTCTGGTTGGACGGAGATGTTATCTGTGGATCTGTAGATTTGGCCGAAAGCAGAAGAAGTGAGGCTGACAGACTCTCAGTCGGTGGAAAATTTAGCCTGGCTGACCTTTCAAGTTCCTGTTAGTGAAACAAACCTGCAGCTACACACTCATCCCTTAATGCATTAATTACTACCACTGTTTATATTTCAAAGTTTCAAAGGCAGATCAAAGTGGTTAATGTCACAAAAACACAAAAATAAAAAGTCAGAAAAGCATCGTCCCGTCACCAAGAGAAACCGGTAACAAACATTGCTCCCAGTCTGTCGAGTGCCACCATCAAAATCATGAACACACATCAACTATGTTGGTCAGTGTTCAATTTATTATGGTTATAAAGCAATTCTAAACAGGAGGGTTTGGAGCCTTTACTTAAAGAAACCGTGTTTCCTGGTTTTGCAGGTTTCTGCAGCGGCAGGTTTCCAAGGAAGTGATCGACGGAGGATCGGTGCACGTCTGGCTGGACCTGACCAGTGAGACACACTGTTGGTTTTAGTGTTAAGTTTGTTTGTTTTGACATTGAATTAACCTGAAGCTTTGTCGTTGAACAGATCGACAGATCGGCCTCATGCTACAGAAGCAGCTGCACCAGGCGTTTCAGGTACAACATGGTACAAGATATTATCGAAAGCTGGATGCATTTCACTGAATGAGTGATCTTCCTCTTTTAATGCCGGTTGTTATTCTTGTTCCCCAAACTTTACTTTTACTGAACAGAAACTATCAAATTTCCTGCTTTCTGATCAAACCGTTGTTATAATTTTGTGTGAGGTCAATATTAACATTATTTATTTTCTGCCTGCAGGCGTTTGTGGATTATAAAATGGGCGCCTTGGCGTACTTGGCTGCTCTACCGATAAAAGTAAGAGACCTTAAGGAAAATTACATAAGAACATGTTAATCATTATCGATTAATATTTAACAATACTTATTGTATTGTTAAGTACAATGGAAAATCATTTTCACAATCATTCATTGTGGAACGTTTCTGATCACCGTTTGAGTTTTCATTTATCGTTATGATAAATTTCAGTTAATGAAAATAAATGCAAAAAAACCAAAACTGACAGTTTGGTAGGAAATGTTAATTTTGCTATTTTCTCCACTAGAGTTACAATAAATATCAGTAAATTTGAAAATATGATTAAATGCAGTTGCTGAGTTTTGAATGTTTTTCTAGAGCAATGTTTGTGTCACTATGAATGTGATGCCATGCAGAACTATTTATACCTAAAAGGTAATAAATAGTTTTTTATTTCTTTCATTATCTCTATCATAGTATCATGATAAAATTAGAGGTCCATATCGCCCGCTCCAATCATCAACAGTGTTAAAGGGTTTTGCTGTTTGCAGCATCAGGTAGAATGAAACCCTTTCTGGTCATTTCCTAGTTTGAAGAGCCGATCTACGGAAGCCTGAACATGGATTTTACCACCTATGTGACTCCAGGAGCTGTCCTGAGGTCAGTGATGAGCGGGCCACTCCGGTTTTGTGTTGTTTGCGTCAGAATTTATTTATTTATAACCTTTACTATGGCACATCGCTGGGAAACACTTAAAGGAACAAATCCCTCTTTCTCTGACTCGCCTCCGTTCCTGCAGCATCTCCTTCTACCTGGCTGTGGGTCTGACGGCGCTCTCCTTCGTCCTGGAGAGGAAGGAGGGTCTTCTGGACAGGTGCTGGGTCGCAGGTGAGAAACCAAACCTTCATTTGCTCTAAAAAGTTCATAAGTCTCAGTTCCAGCTCTTTGCTCATGTTAGGAATCATCGTTAGCAACTTCCGAATATTAGGAGTCAGTAACAGGAATGGGCATTTATTGTATCGTTTATCATTTATCATGTATCGTGAATTTTTTTCTTTTTCATCATTCGAATTTTGATTGATTGCTGTCATGACAGATTTCATTCTGTCATGGTAGACAGAATCATGTCTCTCTAATCAGAGACATGATTTTCAACTATTTTGGATACTCAACGTGGTTCTGGAGAGCATCCATGAATAAAGATTTCTCCCAGCGGCATGGCGGTCTTTTTATTTTGCACAGATTAGATAAGAAGTGTTGGTGGTCGCCTTTGAACACTGGTATGAACATAGTGTTTATTTTCTAGAAATAAACACTATAAAAACTCGATCATTTGATTATTTTGTGTGCAAAGCTTTATTTGAATAGCACCTTTGAGGCCACAAGCGAACATGATCCATTACTAAGAAGCAAGTGCAGACTTTAATTATATAGAAAAAATAAAATAGAAGTAAGGAAAAAAAAGAATATAACATCTAAAATATTTCTAACACGTAACAAACTATTAATTTCAAATGACAAATAACAAATAAATACAAGATGCCAAAGTAGATAAAAACATGAAATGATACAGAAAATAAACACTTTCTACAAAAAAATAAAATTAAACATCTGAAATAATTATTTTTCTGAAAAATTAAAGCTGGTGTTGTCAGTAACTCTAGTGTAAAAAAGAAGCTGGATTAAAGCTCGTCTTTATCTTACTTTGCTGCTTTTAGCAGTTTGGCTTAAAAAGTAAAGTGTTAACACTCTCCAGATCTATTGAAATCTTTAAAAGTTGTAAAAGGTGAGGCTGTGAATTATTGATGGAAATCCAGGCGATGCATCATTTAGGTGTAATTTGACACGTGGCCAGTAGAGGGAGGAACATGATCACAGGTGACGGTGAAGATGTCAACAGAAAACTTTGAGCAAATGTATTCAGTCGCTTTTTTCCCATTTAGAAAAATCACACTCATTTTGGTGGATAATCTGATGAGTCTGAATTTATTGAATTCATTGTTTGAACAGGATTTAGTCATAGCAAGCTGCTGCTTCTCTGTTCTGTGAGCTCTTCGGTAAATTGAGTTCCACATGTGCACACTCAAAATAGTCCAACTTGCAAAACTCCCACATTTCATGTCATTTTTCCCCCAGCAAAAGTGAGGTAGAATTGATAAATAAGAGGAGATTATTTCAGGGCTTAGATTTGACTTATTGCTCTTATTTATGTTTTCTTGGTTTGATTAAGAAAAAAAATGTCCTCTAATTTTATTAAATAGTCTGTAAATGTAATTATCTGGTCTCAAGTGGAAGTTGCCTCAAACTGCTGTTCTTGTTTGGCAAAACACCGACAAAAAATAAAAGCGAACCCACATCGGAACGACCGCCACTGCGTTGCATCGAATGTTTCATTTTTAGTCTTTGAAAAGGTTTTCAGCTGCGGATTCATAAAACCCCCTTCCTGCTCTCCGCTCCGCCAGGTGTGAGCTCCATGGAGACGATGTTGGCTCACCTGTTCTCCCAGCTCTTCGTCATCAGCGTTCAGATCATCCTGATGCTGCTCTTCGTCCTGCTCGTCTTCAAGGTTGGCTTGAGCAAACACTACACTCATGCTAAACAATGATATTGATCTAAAAAAAACGTTTAGATCAAGAGACAGATTTTGGCCATTTTTAGAACCGATGTTCTCCACCCAGAGCTTAAGCTAATTTGCAAAAGGAGAATGAGTTCTGGACAAACGTGTCAAACTTGAGGCTCCTGGGTCACATCTGGCCCACCGGATATTTTTATGTGGCCCTTTAGACTCGTAACACCAAATGACATCGATCAGCTGCTCCAGTTTTTTGAGGAAATGCTCATAAAATCAACAGGAACTTTTTTTTTCAGCGTTTAAGCAAATGTTTCCGCCAACACAGTCAAAAACATTGGATTTAAGTGGTGCCAAGTCTCACCTGAAGGTGGCAGTAGTTCTCACTCTTTCTACACTTCTGCTCATACCTGTCAAATCTCCCGTGTTGGCCAGGAAAGTACAGTATTTTGTGTTTCCTGCTGTGCTCCCGTATTAATATCTTCCTGTAAATTTCCCGTATTATAGCAGTTACGTCACCAGTCCTCTACTCTGACGCTACCCCGTTCACCGTTACTTTATTTTAAGAAGCACTTATCGAATGCAAAAACAGCGGTTTATTCATACTTTAACAGTGTCTTACCAATGTATTCTGGCATAACTGGCCCTTTGAGAACATTCTTGATCTTGATATGGCCCAAAGTGAAAATGAATCGCAGCTGCAACTCCAACAGAAGGAGTTGAAGACAAATCCACAAATACACTCATAAATGTGTGTTCTGTCTGTCACATAAAATCCCAGAAACCGCAAAAGTGAGAAGGAAGAAAAACAACAATAAAACAGTAGTCGACTGACCAAAGTTGGTTTGGTTTTGACGTGTGGGAAACATATCCGACATGTTGCAGGTTAATAATTCGCCAGCCTTCCCAGGCCTTTTCCGGAGTTCATTTGCATTTTTACTGCGTCGACCAAAAATCCCACTTTACCTGTGGCAAGTTGCAGAGACGTAATTATGTTAATAAGAATCCACTGCAGCCAGCAAACAGCTTTTCAATACCAGCTGTTTGTCTGAGATTTATTTTCCATTGCGCTTTATGAGGAATCAGCGTTTCTTCTTCGTGTGCAACAGAGTCTGACGGTAGTGAAGGTCGAGTCTGGTGTGAGAACAACACACCATTACAGCATGAGTCTGGATTGATCCACTCTGTGTGTGTGTGTGTGTGTGCATAAAATCAATAGAGAAAGAAGCTTTCAGACTGAAGAAGACAGAGTTTGAAGTCCACCTCCACAAAAAATGGCAAAAACCCAAAGTTCTTGAACACGTGTCCTCAATAAACTCATTGTTTGTCTTACTCTTAACAGAAAAGTGTGTGTTCTCCTCTCTGTGTGTGTGTGAATGTATATATGCCTGCTCAGAACCGTGTTCATTAAGGTGCCGAAGTCCAAAGAGAGCGTCGCTTCATAAATCACTTCCTGCATCGCCCGTATCCAGGGATCGCTGCAGGATCGCCACCACAACAGCCTGCGATTGCTGTGGCAACCGTGTGGTCATGTGGCCTCTGGGTGCGGGTCTATTTTTGCACGTTGTCAGGGGAGACGGATAGTGTCTCAGAGCTCCGAGGAGCAACACAAACATTCCAGTCAACTTTGGAGAGTTTATCACCTCGACTCCTCGCAGCTGCCCAAAACTCTGCCTGGTTTTCAGGAGTCTCGTCTCGCCTCTACAGTAAATGTATTTATTAGCATCCAAGCAGAGATACGCTTGTTGTTTCTTGCATTTTTTTATTTATTTTTTTTACACCGTATCATCGGAAGATTAGAGAGTTCGTGGATCCCTGCAAATCTCTATTTTTGTCTGTTCCCACATTGTCATTTTCTGATAAAATGAGCTCTTTAAACTCATCCCTAAAACAGTTCATGGAAGCATTTCCAAAGTATGTTCTGGTTTGCAATCGTGGTTTTTCATCTGTGTGAAACTGGGATAATTACGCTTGTAATTTTAGGAATAAACGTTTTTAGTTCCTTGAGATCCTGCATAATGTTCGCTAGGGGCAATTATTGTATCGTTTATTGTGATAAATTGTTAATCATGATAAGAATTTTTATTTATTGTTCTCATGATAAATCCCAATTAATAATAATAATTTTAAAAAACTGTCCGTATTATGAGAAATGTTATTTTGTTCAATGAAAGTATCAACAAATACCAATACATCTGAAAACATAATTAAACCCAGTTACTGTGTGTTAATCCTATGGAAATGCTGTGGTTTTCAGTTTGACTCATCAAAATATCGCGTCCTTGACTTTTACGCTTTTTACTGTTTTCTTTTATAGCTTGCTTACTGAATCCACATTCCTAAATCAAAGATGGCTCAGCCTAACCATGTCCTCCGTGCTTTCGCATAATCACTGTGATGACAGGGAGCAGAGGGAAAAGCCTGGTTAGCAATAAAACACCTCCCCACTTCACCACAGCAAAAAGGTGCAATAATGTGAAAGTGATGCATTTAGCATTTATGGTTCATTTTTTAAAGGGCTGGTCTGCTGCAGCGGAGGCCATCTGGCAGCTGTAAACGCAGCAGCAGCTGCTCCACCTCACTCTGGAAAGAGTGGCTGTTTGAACTCCCCGTGTGTTTGTGACCGGTTAAACACAATAAACCCTTTTTAAAAAAAAATCACAACGACGCATTGTGTTTGAGCTTGTCGCACTTCCTCACTGTACTACTTTTTTGCCCCCTCTCTCCACAGATGCCGAACGAAGGCTCCCTGTTTCTGGTCATATGCCTGATCGTGCTGCAGGGCGTCACGGGAATCTCCTTCGGCCTCGTCATCTCGGCGGGGATCGACGACGAGCAGAGCGCCAACCAGGCCGCCCTGGGCATCTTCTACCCTAACCTCATCCTGAGCGGTAAGCAGAGACTCGGGGGAAAGTCTGTCGTAAAACCGCCTCACGCGTCATCGCCTGTCAGACTCCAAAAGCACAGCGGGCGACTGATTGCTGGGTTAAGAACGAGCCGCTGATTGAAGATCGTTGCGAGCTGGGTATCAGCCAGCATGTGGGGACGATATTTGTTCAGAAGACGGGATCTGAAGATAGTTCAAGTGATCGACAGTCATAGAAAATAGCACATATTTCTCGATTTGATGGTGAGGATACTGATAGCGGGGCACACACATTGAAAATGTAAATACTTGGTGATTGAATCCAAACAAGAAAGGCAGGATCTGCCATTTCGCATTAAAATAAGAGCCGAAGCACAAATAGTTAAAGCTTTTAACATGAATACTAAATGTCACTCAAACTACTTGACAACTGTGTCTTTATGTTGCTTTTAAATGTTTAAAAGAGCAGAAACAAAATTAATTGAAATCACACAAAAAGCAGTTACAGTTTCATAAATCCTTTTGTTTGACATTAAAATTGTAACAATGAAAGGAAACAATGATTTGCAGTGTTATCCACAACTTCTAAAACATTCTGATTTCTCTGTTTTGCTACTAAGATTTTATACCTTAAAATGATCTTCATCTCTACTAGTTCTGGCTTTCCTATTTTTTTTGTTACAAAGCTCTGCTGTGGACACTGGTTGCTTTTTAACCTTGTTTTCCTGGAGAAGACGGCATATTTTGTACTTTATGGCTGAAACCAATATATCTACACTGTGTTCCAAATTATTATGCAAGTGATATTTTCTCAGATTTTCTTAAATGGTCGATGCAAATGATGGTCAGTATAATTTTCAAGTCATGAACTATTACAGTATAAATCAAATTTTACTGAACAAAGTTCCCCATGAGAACAGTGTTTATTTCAAAAATTAAAAACTCAAAATGCACAATTATTATGCACAGCAGATTTTCTAAACATTTTATGGATTATGAAGAACTGCAAACGGTCATTCTTTTAATGTGCAGCATTAAGTGGTGACATGTACTAAAATCAAAAGCCATTTCAATCAAAAATATCTTAACACACAGAGTTACATGTTAACATTGGATCCCTTCTATGATATCACTGCACAATTCTTGCATCCATTGAACTTGTGAGTTTGTGGAAAGTTTCTGCTTGAATTTCTT